>OZ021712.1:19241277-19279972 GCA_963978555.1 Galerucella nymphaeae | reverse complement strand
ACATGTATATACTTCGGTACAATCCAAAATTATTCTGCAGTTTGTAAAGCTGCTAAAACAATTTGGCAAACAAAGTTTATTCTTTGATCTCGGTGGTATTTTTGACATCATTTGTTTGAAAATGATTTCATGCAACACATGAAGCCATGTTGTTACCACATTTGAAACTGATGCCTGTGACACATTAAACCTAACTGCTAAATCCTCATGGGGAAAATTTTGTCTTAATTTCATCAGAGTCATCAATAACTGATCCACTTTGCTCAATTTTTGTACCTTCCAATGATAATAATAATTTATTTCTATGTTTTTTAATAAATTGAAGAGGGACATGAATATTGTTTCAGTAGGTATGCCTGTATACAATAATATAAGTTTGTTGTTGCCCCTTATATTTTCAAAAGAAAAATGTTCCGCTAATTGTGTCAGTCTATCTGATGCTTCCTGTAGGTCTTGCTTCAGAAAATAATTTTCAGCATCAATTTCTGCAGACATAGGTCCTGATGGTATGGCTTGTTTTGAAGTGGATGGTTGTGGATCAGTTAGTTCTGTTTCATATCTAAAATATCAACATTTTAAGAAAACAATTGATATTTATTATTGGTAATACTTACATAGGATTTTCAGGAGTTTCTTCCATGTCCAGCTCTTTTGTTTTTCTTGTTTTATTTTCTGGGGAAACAAACTTTAACTGTTTTTCTTCATTGTGTAAAAACAACGTAGGTCCATTATCTTTGTTTCCATCAACAAAGTGGCAACTGCACAAAAATGCACCAGGGCCTGGTGGGGCGGAGGGGGCGGTCTGCCCCGGGCGGCAGTCCGCGGGGGGCGGCAAAATGTCGCCGGTGAAGCGGATTGAGATCTGATCTATGATTCATCAATTATGTGTCAGACACACTATAATGATATATAAGAATTCGTAGGAAAAAACGCATGCATGGCGATGAATCTTCTGAAGATAGAGCTTTGTCTCACGAGCAGGAAATCCGTCGAGAGGTGTTCGCATCATTAGATAAGATCATTCAAAAAATGACTACTCGATTCCAGCAATTTTAAGAAAAATCGGACAAACTTTTGGACAGCAAGTTCGAGTGTGATATTTCTCATGTATTATATTACATCGACAAGGACGAGTTTCAAATGGAACGGAAGCGTCTCCAGCAGTTTGTTTCCTGTTCTGAATCAGAGGAAGATATAAGTGGTAAAGGACCACTGGAGCTCCTCCAGTTCATTCAAAAACTGAATCTTGGAATTTCGGTTCCAAATATAGTTATCTTGATTCGCCATATATTTAACTTTGGATATTAGTGTTGCAAGTTGTGAGAGAAGTTTTTCGAAGTTGAAGCTAATGGAAAATTACCTCAGATCTACTATGAGCTCCGCTAGACTATCAAACTTGGCTATATTGTCGATTGAACAAGAGTTGGCAGCTAATATTGATTTGACAAAGTTATTTCTGACTTCGCTGCTCATAAGGCCAGTAAAATCCGCTTGTAAAACCGCTCATCCTATTTTACCTTCAATAAAAAGTACCTCATTGCCTGTGAAATTTAATTTTAATCAAACACCTATACCGGGTGTCCCAAGTTATCGTATACATACAATATCTCGCATATTTGACAAGATAATTTAAAAATTAAAAAACAGTTTTGAATGGTATTAAAGTCCTCTCATAATGACTTATGAAAAAACTTGATTGAATTTGACAGGCTTGTGCACCCACCTATCACTTTTTATTTTAAAATGGTACCCCCTGTATATTGTCATCAAAAATTGCGTGTTATTCTATTAGGAATACAACGATACAACATACTTGTACTTATTTTTTAATATTAACCACAAAAAATGAACATTTTAGACTTATAAGTATTACCTAATTATCCTTATAAAAATTATGTAGAACTTCAAATACTTATTGTTAAATAGTACCTGAAGTCATCGATTAACTACACTGTTTAACAATAAGTATTTGAAGTTTTTTTTTGACAGACGCATCGGTTTTTGACAGCAAAAAATTAATCTACTTCTTTTCGACATTTTTATAACCATCAGCGGAGGCTACATAATTGTATTCCTAATAGAATAACACGCAATTTTTGATACAACATACTTGTACTTATTTTTTATTATTAACCACAAAAAATGAACATTTTAGATTTATAAGTATTACCTAATTATCCTTATAAAAATTATGTAGCCTCCGCTGATGGTTATAAAAATGTCGAAAAGAAGTAGATTAATTTTTTGTTGCTAAAAACCGATGCCTCTGTCAAAAAAAGAACTTCAAATACTTATTGTTAAATAGTACCTGAAGTCATCGATTAACTACACTGTTTAACAATAAGTATTTGGAGTTTTTTTTTGACAGACGCATCGGTTTTTGACAGCAAAAAATTAATCTACTTCTTTTCGACATTTTTGTAACCATCAGCGGAGGCAACATAATTTTTTTAAGGATAATTAGGTAATACTTATAAGTCTATAATGTTCATTTTTTGTGGTTAATAATAAAAAATAAGTACAAGTATGTTGTATCGTTGTATTCCTAATAGAATAACACGCAATTTTTGATGACAATATACAGGGGGTACCATTTTAAAATAAAAAGTGATAGGTGGGTGCACAAGCCTGTCAAATTCAATCAAGTTTTTTCATGAGTCATTATGAGGGGACTTTAATACCATTCAAAACAGTTTTTTAATTTTTAAATTATCTTGTCAAATAAGCGAGATATTGTATGTATACGATAACTTGGGACACCCGGTATAATGGGGGCGGCAAAAGGGGTCTCCCGCCCCAGGCGCCAGGATGACACGTTACGCCACTGCGAATCTGTAGATAACGAAAGTTCTGTAAATGGGATTTAACAGAATCTGCAACTTTGCGATTCTGTGATGTCTGTAAAACAGGTAGACATTTGAACTACTGTACGTCAAATTTCGATAACCGCAAACTACAAAAATATTCCATTCCTCACTATCTGTTAAATCCCATTTACAGAACTTTCGTTATCTACAGATTCGTAAGCTATTACGGAAAACGCAGAATCGACCCAATAATATTTTATTTTGTCTATGGATAGCAGTAGTGAAATAGAGAAATATAATATTTTATTTTGTCTATGGTGCCGACTTTAAATAATCACAGAATGCTTTGTTTGGATACAAGACCATAGAGGATAGAGGAATATAATAGTATATTATGCAATGGGCACAAAATGATGCACACGAGTATGAAATTTCATACGAGTGCAAAATGGGCATTTTGTTGCGAGTTGCTTACTATAATTTTTCTGTGACAACATATCATTCAAGTTCAATACACGATTTTGTCCTTTGATCTGCCTTCCATTCCAAAAAAAGGTTATAAGCGCTTGACGTTTCCGGTAATAAATTCAGTGGTGTTACATGGGTGTTACATTCGCTATCCTATAAAGGTACATTTACATTCAATTACGCGCGTGCTTAAGTTTGAAATTTGCTCGCTTGACATACGACGTCTCCATGTATCCATTTGCATTGAAAATTTTACTTTTGCTTAAGCTCAAAATTTTCAATGTAAATGGATACATGGAGACGCCATATGTCAAGCAAGCAAATTTCAAACTTAAGCACGCGCGTAATTGAATGTAAATGTACCTTAATGTTCGGAGGTGTCAAATCCAAGTCATTATCACTATCCGTTTCCATTTTAATTAATAGTTTTTATACAAAGCAACTATGAAATTACTCGTTACCCAATAAAACTTTGACAGAAATGATTTGATGACATTTCATTGATTTGTCGTTTGTCATAATCTGACAACTACACATAATCGAAAATTGGTTCTTTCGTTTAATTATTAGATTAAAGATTTGGTTACCGGGGGGGGGGGAGGGGGGCGGTAAACAACATAGTGGCTTTCCAATTGCACAATTTGAGCACCCAGTCGAGCACATGCGTGCGCAGTGCTTCAAACGCAGGTTCCAAATTGTCGTTTTTAAGATTTGTTTGTCAAACATTTGTGCGTTTTCCCCTTGCCCCTCAAACACCAGATAAAGGTTCGCGCTTTTAACACAAACTATAAAATTGAGGTTATGTAGATTTAGATGTGTTTTAAAATCCTAAGCTGGATGTACACTGCCATAGTGAGACCAATCATCACTTATGGAGCCATTGCATGGAGCAGCAGAACTAGTCTATTGACAACGAGAGAAAACCTCTGCAAAATTCAAAGACTAGCTTGTATATGCATTACAGGAGCAATGAGAACATGCCCGACGGCAGCCGTGGAAGTATAAATTCTCAACCTCACCCCTCTACATATGGTGGTGGAAAGTGTTGCAGATAAAACAAGATACAGACTAAGTAGAGAGGGAATCATAAAAAGAAAAATCACCTCTTCACTTCTTAGAAATCAGACAACCTGGGACATGCCACAAGACGGTATGATGAGAAAGTACAACTTTTCGAAGAAATTCGTTACAGAATTGAGCAACAAGAAGGAATGGGATCCGAATACCATTACCAGAATTGGAAAGAATGCCATTCAATGATACACAGATCTCTCAAAAGCAATAGGAGGAACTGGGATAGGAGTGTTCGGGCCAGGAACCAAACACTCCGAAAGCTTGGGATAAACCCCAAGTATCTTTCAGGCGGAAATCCACGCCATAAGAAAGTGCGCCCAGTTCAATCTTGATACAGGATACAGAGGACAAAGGATTATCATAATGACAGATATTCAAGCAGCCATCAAAGCACTGAGCTCTTGCGTGAACAGTTCTAAAATAGTTTGGGAATGCCTAGACAAACTAAATGAATTAGGCGAGAACAATATAGTTACCCTACTATGGATTCCAGGAATAGAAGGGAAATGAAATAGCAGATGAACTAGCAAAGAGGGGGTCGGAAATACCCTTCTGGGGGCCTGAACCATTTTACGGAATCAGCCCCAATGTAATATTGGAAGAAATAGGCGAAGCCGAAAGAAAGAGAAGATCTGACCATTGGAAAGATCTAGTAGGGCTTGGACAATCAAAGATTCTCCTGGGTGACTACAACCAAAGGAGATCAAATGAATGCATAAGTCAAAGCAAGACTGCACTAAGAGTTTTAACAGGGATCCTAACGGGACATTGTCGCCTGCATTTGCACCTGAAAAAGCTCAAATTAGTGGAGGAAGAATGCAGATACTGTGGCATGGAAGAAGAAACCTCCTTCCACCTACTTTCCAACTGCACAGCACTCCAGAATCCTAGAGCACAGTACCTGGGAGATTACTGGATAGAAGAGGAACATTTACCTAAGCTGAAGCCTGCAGATATCCTAAAATTCCTCCGGGAAATTGGACTAAAGGAGCTACTAGTTTCAGAGACTCTCCTCAGAAACTAAGTAGAAGTAGGGGGCACAATAGATCTTTTAGGTCTCGGTAAATGTTACCCCAAACACACATACATACTTACATACATAAGTTATTAATTTAAAATTCTGATTTTTTGTACACTTGTACTTAATGTGAGAGCGCATCTGATAGCAACTCAGAAATTAAAAAAAAATCTTAGTTTTTGCCGTAAAAAATTAGGAATATGGAATTATCAAAATCGTGCATCCAAAACTTCACCCTGTAGCGAGCTATGTTGAATATTGAAAATTTATATACATATATATATCGAGTAAAATGTAGTCCAGTGTAGGTTAAACTGGAAACTAAAGTTTTAAATGTTTACCAGCGTTGAATGTGTTAACAGGATGCGATACCACAAATGCAATGTTCAAGATCGGCAAAAAAACAGCATATGATGTATTTTCTAAAAACCTTGATGCTTTCGAAGAATTATAAAAATCTGAACTCCGTGTCTGTAGCTGAAGCTGTTGATATTGCAACTAAATTTTCACTGGCTCTATTTAAAAATAAGAAGGAGTCCATTCGAACACTCAATGAATTGAGGTGGCACTTGACCACAACTTCCAATAAGTCCGCTTCAGAACTTCCACCAACAGATGATGCTTTTCACCAACATGTTATGAGGTAGGTGTAGGAAATAACTATATTATGTGAGCAATAATCATAGGTGCCTATATCAACTGCGTGTATGAATGTCCAGTCATATACCTATGATGTCTTTGTGTGACCCAACTGACTTTGGTTGGACTAGAAAAAATGGAACTCTAGAGCCTGTCTTGATGATTTCTGATCCCATACCAACGGACGTAAGACAAGTGTTGAGCATCTTCTGCAAAGATAAATCATGTCAAAATTATAAATGTATTTGTTTAAAAGAGGGGTTAAAATGCTGCAGCGATTGTTCGTGCAAAACTTGTCAGAACATGGTTCCCGTTCCTGATTTATTCGACGATGACGAAGAGGAGTACATTTGAGGTTAATTTAATTTATAATGATTTATTTTTTCGATCTTATGGTTTTTTCATTCTCCTTTCAGATGCAAAACCGCCTCGTTGCGCCGTCTCTCTTCATGCATTGTTTTAGTAGGTACCTTTATACTTACTTCTTACTAGTATAATATAATAAAATAAAAACATTCTTTTGATAAAAACCCATTTTAAATTGATTTGATTCGAAACTAAAAATTTTAACTTGGCTTTTCAGTTGCTAGTATGGAAGCGGCATACTTCTCGATATATACTTACCGTTCTAAAGCACTTATTACACTATGCCTTTTTCGTGCCTATTTGTCTGCCTGACCGCTGGTGGCTGAAATTTGAAACAAATACGAGACTATTTTGTCGACTGTTTCAAGCGTGAAAATAAATAGGACTGGTTCTATTTTTTCCTCCTGGGCCGGTATTCTCAACTCGCTCCTCTCAAAGCGAGCGATCCATAAAGTGAGTGATTTGTTTGGCTGCGAATGTAGTATTTGTAGGTTAGAATTGTCTATTTACATGCGAATCATTGACATATAATATTATGTCAATGATGAGAATGCGAGTGAAATAAAGCACTCCCCTTCGCGGTAGCGTTTCGATTGCGAGGGCAGTCAGCGTTGCCACTTCGATTTTTAAAATCGTACTGAATTTTTTTTGAAAAGGTACTGAATTGGGAAAAAACGTACTGAATATAAAATATTTGAAAAAAAATAGTGAAAAAAATTAAAAATCAAACAAAACAATTCTAAACACGTTTATTTAACATAAAAAACAAACATTTTTAAACATAAACAACACAAAAAATGTAAAGAAACAAAAGTTAACTGGGATAATAGGTAATAAAGATAAAAATAAACATACGGTTACTTTTATTTAAAATTAATTAATTGCTCATTAGGTTCCCATGAAACGCACGTGTCATTTTTTAAAAATTCTTTACTAAATAACAAACTCTCCACCGTTTCAGTTTTAAGTTTGTTTCTATATTTGGTTTTTATAAGGCTTAATTTAGAAAATATCCGTTCAGAAGCGGCGCTTCCATGGGGTAAGCTAATGATTGCTTTAAACAAAATTAATAAATTCTTAAAAATGTGTTCCCCAGAAGAATTCTAAAGTTTATGCAAATGATCAATAACTTCCTCTAAACTATTAATTTCATCCATTTCCATTTTGTATTCGTTTAAAAGCCTCCATTCAAGATTTAAGTCTTCAAGAGAATTATCTAGGTCAATTATATTTGGAAACTTTACTGCTAAAAGGTTCATTCAATCATTCAAACGCTAAGAAATTTTGCTTTTTTCCCGATTTTTGCATTTCGTACTGAATTTCGTCGTTTTTTAAAAAGTTGTACTGACGTACTGAATTTAATCGTTTCGTACTGAATTCAGTACAATTGTACCGAAACGGCAACACTGAGGGCAGTAGTACTGGTTGCATAAGAATCAACAAATATCACATTCGCAGCCAATCAAATGACTCCCTTTATGGATCACTCGCATGTGAGCCGAGCGAGTTGAGAATACCGGCCCTGAATCGAAGCGATTTCAAGGACGTTTGTAGAAATCTCAGGTTCGCCAACACCAGTTATTATTTGTTTGGCTTGATATTTAACAATATAACCATCAAATAAATCCGTTTCGTTTAGTTTAGTACAGTATGGCAGAAAAGTTTAACAAATCAAAATCCAGTACTAGGTAATGAGAACGTTTAAATGAATATTCTTCTTCTTCTTCCTTCCTTTTTTGGGCTGTATCCTGAGGGATAATTTACCCAGTTTTACATATAAGGGGGAAAAAGTCTTGCTCTTGGCAATGTTTTCCTCCCTCTACAATGGATATCTTCCTTAAACAGAACTGCACTACTGTTAAACATAGGAACTATGAGTTGTTATTCACTTATATTACTTTTATATTACACTTATATTGTTCTTGTATTACTTATGGTGAGTATTAGGGTATTAGCATAGAACAATATATACAGGGTGGCGCACCGAAAACGAAACAGATGCATTTACTGGCAGATGATTCCTTTTTAAAAAAATCCCTCGGACCCGTCGATTTTGTTTTCGAGGGGGACACAAAATTGGCATAAAATCACAGTAACATTTGCAGCCCCCTAAGCGGGGGTGGCACCATCCCTAAAATCTTAAATGGAAAGGGGGGTCGAATGATCCATCATTTAAAAGGTCTTTCAACTCCCTTTATAATGATGTAAAATTCAATGAATTTGAAAGACCTTTTAAATGATGGATCATTCGACCCCCCTTTTCATTTAAGATTTTAGGGATGATGCCACCCCCGCTTAAGGGGCTGCAAATGTTAAAGTGATTTTATGCCAATTTTGTGTCCCCCTCGAAAACAAAATCGACGGGTCCGAGGGATTTTTTTAAAAAGGAATCATCTGCCAGTAAATGCATCTGTTTCGTTTTCGGTGCGCCACCCTGTATATACGGAGTACTTGGTTTCAATAGAATATCTTGTTGTCAACCAGATGTTGTTTTTGTTGGAGTTTGTTTTGATATTTGTTGCGTTTATTATACAGGGGTTGTTAATTTTAGCAAATTATTATTTAATTTGGTGCTTTATATTTAATGATGCGTGTTAATTATTGCAATTAATTGTTAATGTAATTCAATATTATATAAAAAATTTAATTATTGTTGAAACGATAATATATTTTATCAAAACATTTTACACATAGGTAATAATAGTTCGATTACAATGATTTACTTTTGCATAATTATTAATGATATCATGATTAAGTATTTTCGTATCAGTTTTCGATGTTTGTTTAGTGAATTATTGTTGTTTTTTTCTAGAATTAAAAAGTTATTTTCTTTTTTTTGTAGAGGTGTACCTATATCTATTAAAAGAAAAATGAATATATAATTGAAACGATTAAATACATTATATTATATACATGGTATTTTTGTGTGTTTTCTTCATTTATATAATAATTCATAATTCCTATTTTATTCAGAGATATTTATTATGTGTGAACGAGTCGTAAAATTACATACAATATCTTTCTCGAAAAATCAATAATTACATAAATTTAGTCGTGTCGCGCCATCTATATTACAATAACTGAATTTTTCTATTTCGTAGATAGGTTTCTAATTTTTTGTCAAATATTAATTCTATGCTATTTTGTTTCTATAGTTTTTCAAATAAAATAATTTCAAAAGTTCTAGAAATTTCAAAACAAATGTTATGGTAATATTGACTTCATGATTATCAATTTTTTTTTTGTTTATTCCATGACATTGCTACAAGTGAAATCGTTATTTGTCAATATGAATATTTCAAGAAATTTTCATGCAGTATAATGGCATCAGTTTATTCTATTGATGAAAAAAATTTATTTTTAAAGTTATATTATACTGGAAATAGTATCCAACAAGTTCGAGATATCTTCGCAGGTTTATATCCCGATAAATCCATTCCATCGGCAACGACTATTAAAAGAGTAATTCAAAATCAAAATAGATATGGCTCCGTATTTGTTCCATGTAAATCCTGTAAGAAAAATTCATATGAAGAAGAAGAACAACTAGAGGAACCAAGAGAAGGTGATTTACAAAATAATGAAGTTAATGTACTCGCTGCTGTGCATTATGATCCTTCCATTAGTCTAAGGCAAATTAGTGCTGGATCAGGAATTTCTCACGCAAGGGCACATAAAATATTGAAAAAACATAAGTATAAATCATATAAATTTTCGGCACACCAACAAATATTTGAAGAAGATAAATTTAACAGAATGGTTTTTTGTGAAGAAATTTTGGAACGGGTTCACAGGGATCGAAATTTTATTAAGAATATTTGTTTTTCCGATGAAAGCACATTTAGCATAAATGGAGAACCGAATGTGCAGAATTTTCGAAATTGGCACCAAGAAAATCATCATTTAATCAATAATAATCGTTCTCAATATCGTGCAACTGTTAATGTCTGGATTGGAATATTGGGTGCTAATATCATAGGTCCATTTTTCATCGAGGGAAAACTTAATTCAGAAAAATATTTGGATTTATTGGAAAATTATATCGAACCTGCAATCGCAAATGTTGCTGGCGACAATGTTGTTTGGTTTCAGCAGGATGGATGTCCAGCTCATTCATCCAATGTAATTAAATTACATTTAAACAACGCTTTTGGAAATTGTTGGATAGGACATGGTGGACCAATCCATTGGCCAGCTCGATCACCTGATTTGGCACCGAACGACTTTCATATTTGGGGATATTTAAAATCTAAAGTTTACCAAACAAGGCATCCCGATATTGATTCTCTCAAGCAAAAAATCATTGAAGAGTGTGCGAAAATTTCCAACAGACAATTAGCAAATATGCGGCGTAATTTTTACAATAGACTTGGTTATTGCTTAGCAAATTACGGGGACTTATTTGAACATTTACTCTAGACGTATAAATTTGTAACCATTAGTTATTATTCTATTACTCTTCGATTAGTATTAGTATTATTTATTTTGACATATTATAACGATTTCACTTGTAGCAATGTTTTATATGAAATAAAGAAATTTGAAATTGATGATAATCTTTACTTGTTGTGTGAATATTACAATAATATTTTGCTAAACTTATTTTATATCGTTTTAACAAAACTTGTAAAATTATTTTATTGAAAAAACTATAAAAAAAAATTTGTTGAGTTTAAACGCAAAAAGTTAATTTCATGCAAGTTTCGAACCCGAGCCATTCGCGTGGAAACCAACCTCTCTTATCTCTGTGCTATCACCGACTTTAGCTAAATTTGTCAATTTCAAATACTTGAATGACAGGTTGTGTTTTTTTTTTAATTTATTATCCCAACTTTTAAACGAATCGGCTATTAAACATTGATTATATTATGACAATATTATCAGAAATAATGTACTTTACGTCCACGCAAAATTTCATTAGGTTCTCTTTTGCTGGGAAGCAAATATTTAGGATTTTCTAATTTCCCATGTTAATTTCCTATGGTCCTAAGGTCGCGTTACCACCCGGTATATACCATTGGGTTAGTACTCACCTTGTTTGGGACTAATATCTCAGAACTAAAATAGTATTATTATTATTAGGAGAACGAGGGTAAACTATTCTCCCTCGTGGAATAAATAGCGCAGTAAATATTGTATATTAATATTAATCATATTCTCGTGCAATAGTATAGAGTTCATTGACATTGTGATTAACATTTAACTTCAAATTCTTCTTCTTTTTTTTTTTTATTGTCAGAGGGTAGTTTGCTTCCCAGAGAAGTAATAAGTATATTTGTCTATGGTTTGGGCCTAGTGGCCGTAACTAGTCAACCGACAAGAAGGTAAAGATAATAAACCAAATAGTATAATAGATATTGTTTTTCCTTTATCACCTACTACTCACCCTCTTTGAACCTGAACAGTTAAGTAGTCTTATTCGATTTTGATTATTATAGATAATCTGATTTTGGTCAAAGGATCAATTTCTTGCCCTAGCAGACGGGTAGCACCATAGCTACATTTACTTGAGCAGTTTCAGGTATATTCAATACAACTACGTAGAGATTTCCATGAAGCTTGCCTTCTAGTACCAAATTGCTATTTTTAATGATAAGGACTTTATTATCCTTGAACATCACATTCATACCATTTTGTTCAAGCTTTCTGACTGATAATAGATTGTACAAGAGATTTCTACATACCCATACATCTTTTATAACAATTCTTTTATCTTTTTGAGTTATTAAATGCAAGTTTCCTTGTTTTTCAGCCCTGATACTTTCACCATGCTTTGCAACATTGATTTTATGTGAAATTTTTTGTGCTTCCAATAATTCACCAGTTTGTTCATCAATTAAGTGGTTAGTACATCCACTATCAACTATGAACTTAACTTGCTTAGGATTTTGTAGAGTTGACACCAATGATTCGTTTTCCATAATTTCTTCAGTTAAAAATGTAACTTCTTCATCATCACGTTCCGCAGCAGTACATATTTGCCTTTCCATTGATTTTCTTAAAATTCGGACAATCTGCTCGCTTGTGTCCAATTTTACCACAGTTATGACACTTATATGGAAAAAATTTCTTTTTAAAACAACTTCCTGGCTTTTTATAATACCTTTTGTTTTGACTTGCAAAAGCAGTATCACTTGCACTCGTACTAGCTTCATGTTTACTTTCTTTTCTTATTTCTTCCATTAATAGCTTATTTTTCACAAAATCCATCGTTACTTCACTTTCGTCCTGGCAAAACATAACATCGATTGCAGTTACTACAGCTTCGTAAGATTCTGGCATTGACGACAATAATTGTAACACAATTTCATTACTTTCCAATTTTCCACCAGCTGCTTTGAGCTCACAGATGGTTTGTTCAAATTCAGTCAAGAAAACATATTAAGAGTAGTGCTTCCTGTGAATTTGAGACTTCTCAACTTTTTCTGGAGCATAACTTGACTAGATATTCCCTTTTTCGTATAGGTTTTGCTTAAGGCTTCCATGATTTCTTTTGCAGTTTTCTTATCTTTTACTATTTCCAGCATTGTCAGCTAAACACTGTACAATTATGTTTCTTGCCTTAATGTCATCCTTTTTCCAAGATATTTCTTCAATTTCTGGTTCAGGGCGTGAACTTTCCAGAACATGACTGACACCTGCCTGTTCCAACGTCAGCATTACCCTAAATTCCCAGTTTGAGAATCCCGTTCCATTGAAAGGTACTACATTGAACTGCATCTGACCAGCCATTTTCCTTTTTTTTTTACAATTTCAGTTGACTGATACAGGAACTCGAACGACTCCACAAACTTCCGACGCGCTTTTTACTTCCGTACTTTTACTGGCAATGCTTATTTACAGCCTGGGCCCATAACCTATTGGTTTAAGCAGTTTTAGTAAATAAAACAAAGCCAAGTTTTGTGAATGATTACGTTTAATTTAAAAGCACGTATTCTCTAATACAAGTCAAAATTAATTATTTGTCACACTGACAGAAAACAAAAACGATTAGTTTATAGTATTGCATATAACAACATAAAATATACAATTAGTTTATATGTTAAATTATTCTTTATTTACATTGGAAGTTTAGGTATAGAACAAAATAAAGCTAAACAGGTTTTGATTTAAAAAAAATACGATAATATTGTAGGTACCGTAATTTGTGTCAAACTATTATTAAAAATAAGATTTTACTTGTTAACTTATAAGCTTCTCTGTCAGCGATAAATGATCCAAACTCAATTATTCCCTTCGTTTCGGGGGCTGAAAGTCCACTGGTACTTGGAATACAATCTTTGGTCCATATTCAAATAGCGATACAACAAATCAACACAAAATAAGAAGTAAAAAACACAAATACAATAACACGAGGTTTTAAGTCCAAACACAATATGAAATAGCAAACGTGAACAAAATAATAAACAGCAAAAACGCAAAAGTGGTAGTAAAAAATGGAATACTTTTATGTAAATAAACATAAATGTCAAATCTGACAAATAGCATTGTCAGTTCTATCAAAAGATCTGTGTGAAACGGGCGGCAATCTGGCCAATGATGAGCCTGCAGAAATACCAACTTAAATTCAAATCACTCCTCTTATATCCTTGTTTTTAAACTAAGAGGAGTATTTTAAGAAACCTGAAACACACCACTAAAAGGTACTAGATTGGGAGAGTGTTCCGAAAAGGTCGTGTTCCGACTTATAGAACTAATTGACACTTATGAGAAATATGTATTGTACTGCTCGCATTTGTCGTGGCCAATGAGAGATCAGGGCAAGGATATTAGATGAGAATAGGATGGATTATTCCCATAAGAGCAACGCTAGCCGTTTGGGTAACCAGTGACGTCACAGCAACGTTCTTTTGTCGACATTGGTGTTCCATCAATTATATGTCTATCTTCTCTTTCTCTGTGTAGTAAACAAAGACAGATTTCGAACTGTATTGTAATAAGTGTAACTATTGATAATTGCAACAGCTGTTTCTAAGACGAAACTCTTCAAGGATATTAGTGTTGTATTATTTCCATGTAAACATACCAGTTTTGTCCTGTTATAATTGCAGATTAATAAAAATGAGTATAAAATTGAATCAGCCATTTCAAAAACCTCATAAATCACACAATTCGAGTTCTTTTAGAAATCAATAAAAGCTATTTCATACACTAACAAAGTACTTTTTTACTCTAAATTTAGTACATATTTGAGTTGCAAAAAATTAAAATATTGAATAACTTACCTACACAGTTTATAAATAATAATAATAATGAAAGAAACCTGAAAAACTGATCATGACATGTTGTTTTAGCAAGAAATAGGGTAAGTGGAACATAATTTAAAATAGTAATCATATTTTTTATTGCTTATTGAAAATTACACTTAAAAAATTGTCATGTTATACTTCATATCTAAGGTGCGTAAACATATTCTCCTTCATTCTTATCCGGATTATCTTAAACATTTGCAGTTGGCTAACTAAAAATGCTATTACATAATGGCTTATGTTTTTCCAGAATACTATCCCCTGAACTTGCTTTTAAATCGCCCAATTAATTATTATTATTTAAAGTAAAAGGAATATGTCTTTTGACTTACATAATTTGTACCCAGAATGATTGTATCATAAAAAAAACATGTTGAAAAATTTTGCTTATATATTAAATACTTTATTTTTTGTTATTAAAATTTAAAAAATAAATAAATAACACCACGAATTTCACAGTTTCATAATTCGCGCAAGGCGACGCGCGCATGGGTAACCAGTGACGTCATCAAACTCGGCTGACACTTTTCAGCTTTTGATCAATCCTATTCTCATCTAATATCCTTGAGATCAGGGTATGTCTAAATACCTAATCGTAATCGGACTCGGGACATGAGGCCAGACAATGACGAACACAGCTACCAAATGTCACATTATTGTGAAAACATTGTGGTTATTTTATGTAAAATTGTATGAACGACCATTTGATAATTTGAGTATAAATCAGTATAGTGGGTATCAAAAATACAATAAAAGCCAAATGGAATAAATTCATTATTTCGGTTACTGTACATATTTATAAAAAATCCCGAAACACGTCAAATTTAAATTATAACTTGACATTCTTTAACGTGAAAATGCAACCCCTACCTTCAACCCCCTTAGAATGACAGGTACAACCCCCAATTTTTTAAATGGGAAGTATAGGCTTGTGATATATCATTTGAAAGGTCTCTTCATTCTCTATTCAAAAATGTTATTGTTTTTAAATTTAATGCAAAAATTAACATAAAAAAAATTAATATCATGTTGTTACCGAAATTCGCTAAAATATACTCGGAACTTATTACAATATTACTTACAACTTATTTCCCGTTTAGGTCTTGATAATGAGAAAGTGAACAAAAACCGTAGCAATGTGGTTTTTAGATGGTAACCATTAAAAAACTTTAAAGAATTTCCGTGGCAACGCTATTTTAACAAGCAGTAGTAAATTGTTTTATTTAAGTTGTCATTGTTGTAATTTAAGTATAAAGTTTGTTCAATTCAATTCTGAAAAATGGTTAGATTAACGGAAATGCATAAAATAACAGTTTTACAAATGATTGGTTACGGAGATAACATCCGAACACAACAGGAAGTAACTCGCCTATTTCATGAGAAATTTCCTAATTTACCGCCTATATCCCAAGGAACAATAAGTAAAATAGAAAAGCAGTTTCGCGAGTTTGGTCATGTAAGGCAGATAAAAAAAGCAGCTGCTAATGCACTGAGTGATGAACTCAAATTAGATGTGTTGCTTGAGTTTCAGGAAAACCCACATACATCGAGTAGACAGGCATCCACTACATTCAATGCTAGCCATACATCGATAGCAAACATATTAAAAGAAAATAAATTGCATCCGTATAAGATGATACCTACTCAGGAGCTCATGGAAGACGATTTTGATAGGAGAACTTTTTTTTGTGAGCAAATGATGGACATGTTGGATAACAATATTATCCAATTAGAAGACGTTATGTTTTCTGATGAGTGTACTTTTTTACTTAACGGTCATGCTAATCGGCAAAATTGCCGCTACTGGTCCACGGAAAATCCTCACTGGATGAGAGAAGAACACACTCAATACCCTCAAAAGGTTAATGTTTGGGCAGGGATTGTAGGTAACAATATAATTGGTCCCTTTTTTATTGAGGGCAACTTGAATGGCAACAATTATTTGGCACTACTTCAAAATGATGTCATTCCAACCCGCGAACGTCTTGGCAACATCCTAATCTCAAATAAAACTGTCTTCTAACATTATTTAACATAATCGTAAGCGTTATTCGTTCTTTTAAGTCATTTAAATCAGAAGGTTTAGTTTTGTACACATGGCTCTTCACATATCCCTATAAAAAGAAATCTAATTATGTAAGATCAGGTGATTGCGCTGGCCATTCAATCGATCCTCGCCTCCCTATCCACCGATTGGGAAATATTGTATCGAGGTACTGCCGGACATTAAGTTGGTAATGTGGTGGTGCTGCTGATCTACTGAACAGCTGAATTTCCCCACAGCAGACCAAGCTTGTATACAATTTTTACATTATTTTGCCAATTTTTTAATTTATTTTGTACGATATCATGTAGCTTTAATTACTACCTTTTTGCCTTGTATCTATTCAATTACTTCCAATTCTAATTTGTTGCTTCAGATTTCCAACTATGAAGAGGACCTCAATTTTTGGACCAACAATCTCTAATTTGATAAAATGAAGTTGAGAAAGAAGTAAACATCAGAACTTAGAGGACAGATGATGAGATGTCTTGAGTAGATACAAAATTGGTGATTATATTATTTTTATTATAATTGTACCTGTATTATACAGGGGTCTGTAATGACGTGGATTAAAAGTACTTCTGTACTTTCCAATTTATTTTGATAACTCTTACTATGCAAATACTACCTTGGTACATAAATAACTGTTACTGTAAACATCGAGTTGATGTTCCAGCACAAAGTCTAATCATATTCTACCTATTATTATTATTGGAAGACCATCTACAGAAGCCATTTCACGAAAAAGACAAGAGGATGTAAATGTACCTATTTATTTTAGACTAAAGAGAATAAATGAAAAAAAATTATATCAAATGTTCAAAATGCTTGTCTGGACATATTCTTGAGTAGGTATTTCTTTTGAAGACCTCTACCTACACATATTAGTTCACCAAATTCATTAATAACTCGTTGTCTCAATTCTTGGAGAGAAAAATCTTGTTATTTCAAATATGTAAATAGAACTTGGTTTAGTGTGAAAAGTTTGTAAAAATGAGATATACTGGACACATTCAAGTTTTTTGTATGCATAGTAAGAGTTAAGCAAGTACTATCTAATAGGTAACTGTGTGTCAAATTCTAATTTATGAATAAAAACTTTAAAATATTAATGTTGATGGAATTGAGTCATTGTATAAGTAAATATGTATTGCTTAAATATCCAGACTACTATTTTAATTTTTTGCTGCTAAAACCTCAAGGTACAAGTCCGATGTTTATTGGTATATGGATACCTAATTATGGCGTTGCAATATACAGGGTGTTCCATTAAAAATAGTTGAAAATTTTAATGTCGAAAAAATGCAATTTTTTTACTCCCACTGTATAATTGTAGACAAAATTTGGTACCAACTAGAAAAAACTTTAGGCCAAGAGAAAAGGAATGGCGTAAACCGCACCCTGTATATAATTTATATGGAAAAATTACCCGTTTTTTAAATTTTTTCAAACAAAATAGGTAGGTACTTTCCTTTCCTTTCCTTACTTACGACGTGCACTGTATTCTTTTAAATGCTTGCAACAAATATAAATACATATACTGTATTTGTTCTTTCAAAACTAAAGCCTATTTTATCTAACAAATTATTAATCAATGTATGGAATATACTACAGTGCAGCTACGTATGGCATAATAGCATGGGGATCAGCTGCTAAAAGTCATTTGAAAAATTTATTGTCTATACACAATAAAGTAATCAAAATTCTAAAAGAGGATAATGCCACTAACTTATACCATTACAGTTAAGAAACAAATATATTCTTGAATGCCTATTTTATCATTATCCTACTCTATGTGAAGGTTACACTAATAATGCTGTGAGGACTAGGTATAGAAATCTAGTTCTACCAAAAGTTGAAAAAGAAATTGGTAGAAGGTCTCACATTTATAGTGCTCATTATTATTTTAATAAATTACCAAATAACAAGAAAATAATTCCAAATGTAAATAACAAAATTGTTAAAAAAGCCTTAAAAGAAGCTACAAAAAATTTTGAGTTTATATTATAGAAACGAAAATTAGACAGAATCAAAGATTATATTGTAAGCATTTTTTATTGTGATTTGCAAAAACTATTTTTGATTTAGTTTTTTTAGTATGTAAGCTTTAATGACCTAATTTAGTGCTAAGGTAGTTCTAAGGTATGTGATGAAATCCTACGTTCTACGTTTTGTTGTAATATATATTACTATGTATAATATTTCTTCTTGCTTATATTTTAAATAAACATTTCTTAAAAGGGAGGCTGAACGAGGGTCGTTCCAGGTACTTATTTCTATTAATAGATTTATCTCTCTTGTTTATGCCTGTAGATAAAGAAAGGGAAACTTAAATCTTAAATACGTTTGAAAAAGATTAGAATAAAATGTACTTTTGAGTAAGAAGAATCGTTTTATTTTTCTGCCGTTACAATTCAGAAGTGAGATCAGAATTTTTGTTGTTATTTTTTTTTTATATACCGCACGCCTTTGATTAAAGACATAATTATTATTAAAAACAATTTGACAAAGATGAGCAGTGACTGAGAATACAAGTAGTGATAGTGATAACCGCGATGAATTGTCGAAACAACGGCCACGTAGGCGCTGTCAGTTAGAAAGGAACTTTTCTGCGGAAAGCAAAAACATTCAAGTCGAAGCTAATCAGAGAAAAGCAGCGAAGAAGCGCAGAATTGAAGAGCTTATAGCCACAAAGGTTAGTGAAATACTTCAACAAATGCAACCTCCGATTCAACCGGTTGTAAACGATTCCTTTTTAAATAATGTGCATCGTCAATCTGCAACAAATAATATTAACCTAACCAAGAGTGATATCGTACCAATTTTTGACCCCGAAACTGGTGATATGAATGCCCAAAATTGGCTAAATAAGATTGAACAACTTGGACAAATTCATCAATGGAATGATGTAACAAAATCCTATTTTATGCAGTCAAAATTATCAGGAATCGCTAAAGTCTGGTATAACGGTCTTCAAGAATATAATAAATCGTGGACAGACTGGAAAACTGAATTATTACGAGCTTTTCCTTCAAATGAAAATTTTATGGAAAACCTGAAGTCAATGATTGCCAGAAAAAAACAACCCGAAGAGACAATGTTACATTACTATTATTCCAAATGTGTGCTGATTAGGAAGTGTGATATTGTTGATCTTAATGCAACTTTTTGTATTATCGATGGACTTCCCATCGAACATCAAGCAACAGCAAAATTCGCCAACTTCAGAACACCCGAGGAATTATTTCAAGGGTTTTTATGTAAATTGGATAATACACCGCCATTGTCACAAAAACGTGAAAGACTATCCAAAGATGATTTTACGAAGTGTAATATTTGCAAGAAAAGTGGACATTTCTCTCGAAATTGTTTCTTCAGAGATTCAAACGCGGGACCATCTGGAGTAAACAAGAACGTGGAAGACAGAAAACCCAGTGACTACAAAACTCCAATAAGCTTCGGTGGTGCCAGAGCCAAAACAAAAGAATGCAGTCATTGCGGAAGAAAAGGTCATATTAAGGAAAACTGTTGGCATTTAAATCCAGCCAAAGTACAACTGTTACAAAGGCAAGTACCAAATTCTACTTATAATATTAATGTTTGTATAAATAATATAAATTGCAAGGGCTACCTAGATACAGGTAGTCAAGTAAACGTAGCTAATACTTCTCTGATGAAAAAGCTAAATATTAAATTAAATCAATCGAACATTATTATCAAAAGTTTTGGAAATAACATTATATTTCCCGAAGGCATGAATTTTGTTGAATTTAAATTCAAAACTTTTTCCATAAAATCGGCTTTACATTTCGTAGACGTAGATATGGGCGCTATTGAAGTGATAATAGGTCAACCAATTATTAATCATAATGAGATAATGTTAAATATTCAAAACGGTCAAGTTAATTTAAATAAAATAATTAATGTAAAAGATAATCGTCCAGTAATATTAGAAAAAGATATCTCAATAAAGCCTCATTGTACCTCTTTAGTTCCCGTTAGTACAAATAGTAGTAAATGCCTACTTATTTCAGCAAAAACCTGTGATTTTTCAGAACATTATTCCATTCCTACTTGTTTATTAAGCGAAACTAATAAATTTCTTAGCATTACCAACACAGGTTCTAATAAATTGAAATTGTATAAAGGGAGAATTTTAGCAAGGGGCCACGACATACATTTTTCCGAAAATAAAGACGATTTTTTACAACCAGCCATACAATTTACATGGTCCTTAAATTTAACTGATGTTAAGGTAGATTTAAAAGTGTTAAAAGAACCTTATTTAACCCAATTTTATAATATGTTGAAACTATTTCAAGACTGTTTTGCTAAAAACAGTTCTGAATTAGGTTTTACAAATCTAATAGAATTTGAAATAAATTTAGAGAAAAATGAACCCATTTTCTACCGGCCATATCGATACTCGGAAAAAGAAAAAAATATAATTCGTAACAAAGTTAAGGAAATGCTGGAAAACGGAATAGTAAGAAAGTCTTGGTCTAGTTATTCAAGTCCGGCAATTTTGGTTAAAAAGAAAAACGGTGATCATAGATTATGTATCGATTATAGAAAATTAAATTCTATAACAGTAAAGGACAGGTATCCTCTTCCACATATAGAAGACCAAATCGGTCGTCTTGCAGGACAACAATATTTTACTAGTTTGGACATGACACAAGGGTACTACCAAATACGTGTTGCATCAAATTCAATAAATAAAACAGCTTTTGTGACGCAGGACGGACAATACGAATTTTTACGGATGCCCTTCGGATTATCGAATGCTCCCGCGACTTTTCAAAGGTTATTAAACAATTTATTCTCCGATCTGAGTCACAAAAATGTAAGCGTTTATTTATACTCCGGTCAATTTAGACCAAAAAATGAGAGTGAAGTTACATAAAGTCCCAACAAGCTGAATTTTTGTGAAGTTGTTCAAAACATAATTATAAACAATGTCTGAAAGTTCCCCATCATTCCCCTGTAAGGAAAAAATTTAATTCAAGGTCAAAGGTCAAAAAAATGAGTTTTTCGCGATTTTCAGCAAAACGGTAAGTTTTATCATAAAAGTACCTTAGACAAAAATTGTAGATCATAAAATTATCTATAAAAAATGTATCAATCTTTTTTTCTTACGAGCCACCGTTTCTGAGATAAAACGATTCTAAAAGTTATAAAAGTTGTTATCGTCATAATATGCATGAGTACGCCACGTATATACATCTAGTGATTCAACTCAACAAGAAGTTATTACCAACGGCATCCGCTTTCTTCTTTACATGTACGGAGCTCCTAAAAAAACTACCTGTTTAGATAAACATCGATATGCATGTTTCGTTAAAAATACTATAAATAAAAAAACTAGTTCAATTAGCTTCCTCCAACTTCAGTTGCTGCTCACCAACATCTTTTGCGAGTATATTACCAAGTTCAAGTGTGGCTTGGTTATCAGCTAGATCCTACAGACTGGGGTTGGAAGTTGGTCAACAATATATTAGAGTCAGTTCAAACTTTACTTCCACCTGCGCCGGAAAAACTGCTAAACAGAATTTTTTGCAACTGCAAAAAGGGATGCAGTGCTAAATGTGGTTGCAAAAAAGTCGGACTGTCTTGTTCTTTGGCATGCACAAATTGTCAAGGCCGGTCGTGCTCTAATATTGAATCACAAACAATGGAGGATTCGTTTGACTCCGACTAAGTATCATGCGATACATCGCTATTGACGCAATTTACTTGCATCCAAAATGAAGATGAAGAAGAAGCAGGAGAAGAAGAGCAAGAAGCAGCAGGAGAAGAAGAACAAGAAGAAGATCAAGAAGAAGAACAAGAATTTGAAACTTACGAATAAGACGAATAAACTTTTTTTTCATTTACATCGCTTTTATCTTTCCCAATCTTTGAGATATTTTGCAATAGTTTTACATTAAACAGGATCACAACTGACCCGTGGAGTAGGCCTACAGGGGAAACCACGTTATCAAAAACGCGCTAAGTACACTACTTCATAGGTGGCGTGGAAACGTGTACATATTATGACGATAACAACTTTTATAACTTTTAGAATCGTTATATCTCAGAAACGGTGGCTCGTAAGAAAAAAAGTATTGATACATTTTTTATAGATAATTTTATGATCTACAATTTTTGTTTTAGGTACTTTCATGATAAAACTTACCGTTTTGATGAAAATCGCGAAATACTCATTTTTTTGACCTTTGACCTTGAATTAAATATTTTCCTCACAGGGGAATGATGGGGAACTTCTAGACATTGTTTGTAATTATGTTTTGAACAACTTCACAGAAATTCAGCTTGTTGGGACTTTATGTAACTTCGAATGTCTAAATTGATCGGACTATTAGATGATATATTAATTTCATCCAAGACAGTAGAGGAAGGCCTTAAAATGCTGGAAATCGTTTTGAAGTTGTTAAAAACGGCAAATTTAAAATTGAATATAGAAAAATGTTTCTTCTTCGAAACTAGTATCGATTATCTTGGATATGAAATAGATGCAAAGGGAATGCGTCCAGGATCACATAAAATTATGGCTGTTTCAAATTTTCCAGTACCTAAAAATTTGCATCAATTAAGACAGTTTCTTGGTTTGTGCTCATATTTTAGGAAGTTCGTCAAGGATCATGCGCTAATAGTAGCTCCATTGACGAATCTCTTAAAAAAATCAGTACCATGGAAGTGGTCATCTGTAGAGGAAAATTCATTTATTGAAATGAAAAAACAATTAACGTCAAGGCCAGTACTTTGTATATATGATCCAAATTTAGAAACTGAATTACATACAGATGCCAGTAGCAAGGGTATAGCTAGCATTTTATTACAAAAACATGGGGAAAACTTTAAACCTGTGATGTATTATAGTCGTATGACATCTAAAGATGAAATGCTATACCATTCTTATGAGCTGGAAACCCTTGCTATAGTGGAATCGATTAAACGATTTAAAATTTATTTAACCGGGATACATTTTGTAATTGTGACTGATTGCGCAGCATTCCGGTCTACTTTTACAAAACGTGATATGTTACCACGTGTAGCACGATGGTGGCTAACCATCCAAGACTTCGATTTTGAAATTAAACATAAGCCAGGAAATAAAATGAAGCATGTAGACGCTCTAAGTCGTAATGTATCCAGCATTATTTTTTTTGTGATCAGCAATTAAAAGCTTTATACACTATTAAAAACAATAGATTATATCGTATAACAGCAGATAAAAATGAAAAACTAGTTATACCAAAATTCGCTAGGTTCAATATATTAAGAAAATATCATGATGATATTGGACACATTGGGTATCGTAAATGTGACGCACTAATTAAAAGTAAATTTTGGTTTAAGGGTATGACACGCTTTATTAAAAAATATGTGTATTCCTGCATTGATTGTGCCTATAAAAAAGACCAATATGGAAAAAAGTCAGGATTCTTGCATCCTATTGATAAGCCCACTGAACCCTTGCATACCTGGCATATTGATCATTTGGGTCCATATGTCAAAAGTCCTGGTGGTTTTTGTTATATTTTGATGATAGTTGATTCTTTTTCAAAATTCTTATTCGCGCGACCAACTAAATCTACCAACTCCAAAGAAGTGATATATATTTTGAAAGATCTCTTCAGTATGTTTACAGTTCCCAAACGAATTATTTCTGATCGCGGTAAAGCCTTTACTAGCATAAAATTTAAAGATTTTTCAACAAAATATCAATTTAAACATATTTTAAACGCTATCTCTTCACCCAGATCTAATGGTCAAGTGGAAAGGTACAATTTGACTCTTAAATCGGCTATTAATGCTAGTGTTAATGATGAAAATGAATGGCATTTTGTGCTTCCAGACGCAGTATGGGGTATAAACAATACTGTAAACGTGAGCACAGGTTTTACTCCGTGCAAACTTATGTTCGGTTTTGAATCCCCAAAACATGTAGATTTAGAAAAATCTAATAATACAACGTCAGATAAAATAAATGAACGAAAAATAGCCAAAGCAAACATGGATAAACAAGCTAAGAAAATGAAAATATTATTCGACAAAAAAAGAAAAAGAGCGGTTTCTTACTCAGTTGGTGATCTGGTATTGTGGAGCGGCAGTGGAAATTCGCGAAAAGAAGTTACAAAAAAAACGCCCATTAAGTTTGGGGGGCCTTATAAAATTACTAAAGTTAAGGGTAATGATCGTTACGAAATTTCTTCATTGAAGGGTATGAAAGGTTATAAAAAATATAAGGCCACAGTACCGGCTGACCAGCTGAGAAAATTCAAATCATGCGTAATACTCGAAGACGAATCTGACAGTAGTGTTAACAGCACCGACGAATTGTTAGATTTGTTGGAAAGTTAAATTAAGAACCCATTTTAGATATTATGCCTGAAATACTACATGAGCTCTAGAGAGCATAAAATAAAATAAAATCCAAAAGATTTCAAGTACCATAAAAAAAAATAATAATAATACTAAAAACGCTATATGAGCTCTAAAGAGCATAAAATAAAATCAAAATGGTCTTAACTACCATAAGCATAGAAAGAAAATATATATATAAAAACTCTTTATTATTATGAGCTCTGAAGAGCATAAAAAAAGGGTTTTAATCAGCCTAAACTAAAAAAAAATATATATGTATTGCAGCCTAGCTATGGATAAAAAAAACTTCATTTACACTAAGCTTCAACTACTTTATTCTTTTTTGATTGTAGGTCTCGGAAACACAAAATAACGGAAAAGAAGACGAGGACGTCTAATAATCATCAGGATGGCCGAATGTGATGAAATCCTACGTTCTACGTTTTGTTGTAATATATATTACTATGTATAATATTTCTTCTTGCTACTTATATTTTAAATAAACATTTCTTAAAAGGGAGGCTGAACGAGGGTCGTTCCAGGTACTTATTTCTATTAATAGATTTATCTCTCTTGTTTATGCCTGTAGATAAAGAAAGGGAAACTTAAATCTTAAATACGTTTGAAAAAGATTAGAATAAAATGTACTTTTGAGTAAGAAGAATCGTTTTATTTTTCTGCCGTTACAGGTAGTTTTAAGCCAGACTGCGGACAGACTTATGTCTCTGCAGCGGTATGCAAATTTTATAATTATTGTTAATTTGCATATTTGTATTCTTTTTTCTGGATTAAATAAATAAATAAATAAATACAAATAGAAATACACAAGTTCATTGAAAATAATACCCTTACAACTTACAATTAAGTGATCTATAATCTGTCAAAACTTGTCAGAGAATTTTTAGAACAAACTGCATAGGTACTTTTGGCATGGACTTTTTTAAGATACCCATTTTTCTATGCAGTAAAATCGGAAAGTTGAATAAATCTAGCAGGTGTACCAAATTAAAAAAACCTGCAAACTGTAGCTTCTTATATTTCTTTGATGTTCATTTCAATAATCAAAGAATTTGATTTTTAACAAATTCAATAAATTAAAATCGAGATTAAAATATATAGTCGGCCAATGATTTTTAAATGTGTCGAGAGAGAGACATAAAACTGAATTTTAAATTGGTACTCAACTTTTTGTCGAATTTATAAACATGTAATTTTTAAATGAATTTAAAAAAAAGTTATCTCCATTACAGCACGGGAGCCTATAGTAAAGCTGCATAAGTTAGCAATAGGAGCTCATCAAGCAATCGAAGCTACAAAAATATCAAAAACAAAATTTGGATAAAGCTTTCTACTTGACTTGGGTGATGAAGTTGTGCTCCTGTCCAACATAGAGACTGCAACATATGAGACTTGTACGAGTATTAGCCATTTCGAGAAAGGAAAATACAGCTTTACATACCGAGGATTTTACGATTGCGGCCGTCACCATATAGCTGCATCATTTGAAATTGAAGAAATTTAGGTGAGATACAGTTTATTTTACAAATAAAACCAGTAATGTTTAATAATTACCTAAGAACCGTTTTACACGTACGAGAATTATTGCGAAATTTACTCTGAAAATTTTCATAATAATAATAATTTTTGCTGTTTTACACGTCAAAGAATTATTACCAAAATTTTCGGAGTAAAATAATTACATTAATTTTTTGTTGTCAAAAACCGATGACTCTGTCAAGAAAAAAGAACTTCAAACTATTCACAAGTTCCAAAAAACTTGTGAATTATGGACACAACAAACAATTAAGTCATCGATTAACTACACTAGACACTGTTTAACAATAAGTATTTGAAGTTCTTTGTTTTTGACAGAGGCATCGGTTTTTGACAACAAAAAATTAATGTACTTCTTTTCGACATTTTTATAACCATCGGCGGAGGCAATATAATTTTTATAAGGATAATTAGGTAATACTGATAAAAAAGTCTATAAAATGTTAATTTTTTGTTGTAAATAATAAAAAATAAGTACAAGTATGTTGTATCGTTGTATTCCTAATAGAATAACACGCAATTTTTAATGATAATATACAGTGGGTACCATTTTAAAATGAAAAGTGATAGGTGGGTGCACAAGCCTGTCAAATTCAATCAAGTTTTTTCATAAGTCATCATGGAGGGACTATAATACCATTCAAAAATTTTTTAATTTTTAAATTATCTTGTCAAATAAGCGAGATATTGTATGTATACGATAATTTGGGACACCCGGTATAGTACTAGGTTGAGGAATTTTATTTTTGATATGGGACTTGATTTGGTGAAAGATTTTACGCATGTAAATTAAACGAGAAATTCGCTAATAGATTTGGTATTGACCAATACAGAAGCTACTGTGACTATATTTGATACTCCTAAAATTAGTACCCATAGAAATATTATGTCTTTAAAAAAGAATGTTAAAAAAGAAGATGATGTGTGTATAGAAACTAGAGGTAGGAGAGAGAAAGTGGTATCAAGCTTTAAGTAGTAAATTAGATATGTTGAATTGGAATGAAGGTTTTGTCAACATCAAATTCAATAGCTCCAAAAAAACAACCTAACCAAAACATTTTTAATCACTATAAGGGGTTTTGGAATGACAGAGTAAAACAAGCTACAAATGAGATAAATGAAAGTTATAAAACATACAGTGCTAACAAATGAGTTGAAAATCGTGAAATCTATAAACAAGTATCTTAGTCAATGGGCAAGATTGATGATGTACAATACCATAGTACTACTTCATTTTAATTATTGTGCAACTATTTTATATTTTCTTAATCAAAATAAAATTGATAGACTTCAAAAAAATGCAAAATCGTGCAA
Organism: Galerucella nymphaeae; assembly: GCA_963978555.1. NCBI lineage: Eukaryota > Metazoa > Arthropoda > Insecta > Coleoptera > Chrysomelidae > Galerucella > Galerucella nymphaeae. The sequence goes on along the minus strand of OZ021712.1, from coordinate 19,252,069 downwards.
TGCGAATTATTTTACATTGCTCAAAATACACTCCAATAAATGAAATGTTGGAAACGCTCAACTGGTTGCCAGTAAAAAAACTGTTCAAATGTCATACTCTCGTATTCATTTACAAAGTTAAAGTTGGAATTGCAACAGTATATCTGCGAAATAGTTTAATTATTAATAGTGAAGTACATAATTACGAAAGCAGACATAGCAGATATAAAAAAAATCAACTTATAATTCCGTATTTCTAAAGGGATTAGATGTTTTCAATGCTTTACCATCCGATATAAAAAATGGTATGGGTTCAGAAGTTTTTAAAAGGCTGCTAAGTGATTATTTGATTGGGTAGTGATTAGTTTAGTTAGTTTATAATTTTAAGACATTAGCTTATGTCCACCTACCTTTATTCTAATGTAAATAGTTTTAAATGCTCAGCGTCATTTTCATTTAAATTGATATGTACGAGGCATGTTTTTTAAGTAAGTACCGTTTTGCGATTCCGACGCCGCAGCGCTACAGTCGGCGTTCCGAGCATGCGCACTTGCTACTTACATCTCTTGTCTATGCACTGACGCCTTTACAGTCTGATTCTTCATTGTATACGTTGTTTACTGAGTGTTTAAGATGCCTACGGCAATTGTATGTGTGTGTGTGTGTGTGTTTGGGGTAACATTCACTGAGACCTAAAAGATCTATTGTGCCCTACGGCAATTGTAAGTTCCGCCTATTGTGAAGTACGTTTGCTGTTATACGATTTCTTAGTGCTAAAGGCGTGAAACCGATCTATATTCATTGAATAATATTTGGACAATGCCCGTCCACATGTGGCTAATCGGGCAAAAGATCTTATTAAATCTTTTCAATGTGAAACTCTAGATCATCCTTTGTACAGCCCTGATCAGGTGCCCAGCGACTACCATTTGTTTCTGCACTTGAAGAAACACCTGGGCGGTCAGCGTCTTCAAGACGATAACGAAGTCAAAACATTTGTGATACACTGGTTTACAAGTCAGGCGGCAGAATTTTATGAGGAGGGTATTCACAAACTGCTGCTACGTTATGACAAGTGCCTTAATATTTATGGAAGTTATGTAGAAAGGTAGCATAAGGTACAGGCTTTTATGTGAAAATAAAATTATTGCGATATCTTCGCACGTCCTTTTTTAATTCCAAAACGGTACTCACTTAAAAAACATGCCACATACATACATACATTTTATAAGTTATTGATAATATTCCTAATTGTATTAGCTCTTTTTTAGCTAAATGAACGATAAATATATACCTATAGGTAGGTAAACCACCAAGTATTAAAGAAGCAAAATTACCAACACAGAATTAGGAACTTACATTGAAAAGCAGTACTATTTGTCAAAATATTGTGTTTATTTTGACGCATAGCTTGCATCCACAATGCCATTCACGTGCATTTTTGCTTGCGCCACCAGGTTAAGTGAGAAATATTTTGTCTGGAGTTTTAATAGACGTCGATTTACACACTGGAACAAGCTTTCAGAAACAAATCAGTTCACAAAAACTCAGTGAGTGATACAAGATACACGAATAAGAACGTAAACAAAGAGTGACGTCAACGGTTGGGGCAGTCATCTTTATGACGTAAAACGCGTTTTGGTAGACTTTCAAATGTTGTGATTTTCAAAGTCGTTTTAAAAGTGAAGTTAATATATTATTTTAAATAAGCATGCAAGGTGTTAGGAGACCTGATAAAGCGTCAATTCCCACCAATAGCAAAATTTATGCCTGTACCCTATTATCTAGTTTGATAATTTTAACTTTTGCACGGAAAATAGTGTGTATGCCATGGCCGCGAAACTTTTTAACGACCTCAAGATTATCTTGCATCGGCGATAACTGTTCTTTCGGTACGTTAAGAAGGTATTTCGCGGCCTAGGCATACAAATAACTATTATACTGTATCTCCGTGAAGAGTGAAATGGCTAAATCTTAATCTAAAACATTTATTTCACAGATATGGAACCTATTTGGATCTTCGTTGGAGAAACATTTGTACATTCTACTATCGAAAAAATGATTCCACGGCTGCAAATCCCTATTATATTTTAATGAGCTATTTGTTTTATAAAAATTCCAGTTTTCCTATAGTCAGCTCAAATTTTATTTAACTATATCTAAATTTTACGAAAAAAATTTTGGGTCTGTATTATTCATTCATATTAACATCAAAAATCTTTCAGAAAAATAAAATGCTGTTTGAACTATATTCAAGTAAAACATTTCGTTAATATATAATCAACATCAAGTTGTTGGACACTCAAAAACCAAGGTTATTGTTCAATAGTATACTGCTTAAATTTTGGACCTTCTACAAGATTATCCATATCGAAATTAGTTTCATAAAACATATTCTCGCCCAAATATTAATTTCTAAAAGTTGTGAATTTGGGTAGAATTCTCTATAGTTTATTTCAGAAAGGTATGGAGTAATCAAACCTCATCAGGTATGCGAAGAAAGCACATAGTGACCCAACGAATTTTTAAGTCCCTTCCATAGTTTGGCATTGATTTAATTATAAAATTCTTTCTTTTTATCAAGTTCAGGTAGTACCATCCGGGTTGGTGTATATATTTGGGTTTAGCCTAATGTTATCCATTCACAAACAATGAAAATAGTGTGCTGGTAGCGAAGTCGTTGAAAGGAAAGAAATTTATTTCAACAGAATAAAAATAAGCCATTATGTATTAGGTACACTTATTTTTTATTGAATATTATACAAAGAATATATTATACAGAAATTGAATTATGAAAGAATCAACCATAATATTCTTCGTCATCTGAGGAACTGTCATCTACTCTAGACGTTATAATTAACGGGTCGACGGTCGATCGATCGGTACCTAGTCAAGATCCCACATTTTCTCCTTTTCTTTAATGACATGCTGGACTGCATTTCGCCAGTTCTCTGGTGTCACCTCCTTAGTGGCTCAATCAAACAGTAGCTTAACGTCTTTCATTTTAAATGTCGTTCTTTGTTTTGCTACTGATCCTTTCACTTGCGCCCATATAAGTTCTATCGGATTTAGTCAGCAACGATATGGCAGTGTGCGCAGCACAGTTACGCAATATTCTCTTCTATATCTTTCACGGCGTATTTCATAAAACGAAGTCTGTGTAAATTTGCTATAGCTAACTTTTTTTATCGAATTATCTTCAAATTTAATACTATTGGTGGTTAACCAAGTCAAAATCTCCTGTTTTCTTTAAGATGAAGGTGGAGTCTTGTCTATGCGTCGATAATGATAACTTGTGTTATTCATAACTACTACTGAAACAGCCGGAAGATATTTTATCATTTCACCAAAATAGTTTTCAAAAATATCGGAATACTTGTCTTCGTGGTAATATTACAAACTGATTCGAACTGGATGGAATTCCCTATTTAATTATTCTATACCTTTCTGAAATAGATTATAAATATTATTAAGGTAATGATTATTTTATTGAAAACAAATAAGATATTTTCCACTGATCTGTATAAACTCCATTAATTTCGTGTTGAATGAAAATTATGTACGCGTGAACGAAGTTCCACTTGTCAATAATTGATAACCACGAAACTAATCATAGTAGAAAACTGAATTTTTGGGAAAGTGTTGAGTAGAGAATTATGAATAATTTAAATAATAATGAAAGAATTTCACCAGGTTGATCGCGAATTACAGGGTGAATTCTGTAACTTTGATATTTTGTCATTTCTATCATCGAAAATTTTCATGATCACCCTCTATTTCCCAACGAAATCATGTTTATACGGCATCAGTTATCTTGGGAGAATGATAATTCACTTGAATATACAGGATGTGAACGAAAGAACCGGCCATGTATTTCATCAATTTTTCAGATCACCTTGTACGAAATGTATTATTTGTGATCTATATATATAAAAGAAAGTCGTGTTAGTTACACCACTTATAACTCAAGAACGGCTGAACAGATTTTGGTGAAAATTGGTAGGGAGGTAGCTTAGAGCCAGGAGACGGACATAAGATACTTTTTATCCCGTTCGACAACGTTCCCGTGGGACTTGACATGAAACGTCAATCACTATAAAACGTGGCATAACAAAAAAGAATCAGACTTGGAATAACAAAACGCAAATGACAGCTATGTAATTGACGTATAATGACAATTATGTAATGACGTGTAGATGACAATTTGATATTTGTAAGAAATCAAGTGAACTATAAAACTCTGTATGGTTGAAATTTATAATAATAGGTGAACCAAACATTATTTCTAACTACAAAAAAGATGAATGGTTAAGTAAGCGAGCAATTTTAGCGGCTAAGAATAAAGATGTAGATGACCTGAACTACATAATTCAAAATAAGATCATTGGAACAATACATTCATTCAAATCTATTGACTGCGTCACAAATGAAGATAAAGCCACCAACTATCCAATTGAATTTTTAAACTCTTTGGACGTGCCTGGCTTACCATCACACAATTTACGCCTAAAGGTTGGCCCCGTAGTAATCATGTTTCGAAACATAAACCAACCAAAATTGTGCAACGGTACGCGTTTGGTGGTTAGAAAATCGATGAACAATGTAATTTACGCTACAATAATGATAGGAAAATTCAAAGGTGAGGAAGTTCTTATTCCGAGGATCCCGATGATCCCAACCGATATGCCGTTTGAATTTAAAAGACTTAAATTTCCGATACGTCTTGCATTTGCCATAACCATCAACAAATCACAAGGCTAATCCTTAAAAGTTTGTGGTTTAAATCTAGAACATTCATGTTTTTCCCATGGTCAATTATTATACGTGGCATGTTCACGGGTCGGAAGACCATCTGCGTTGTTTGTTTTTGCTCTGATAATAAAACAAAAATGTCGTGTATCACAAGGTACTCAACTGAAGAGCAACCTTTGTACTAAAATACAGAAATAATAATGAATGGTTAATGCGGGTATTTTTAATTTTTTTGTGTTTTTTCCAATAAAAAAGAACACAATCTGCTTATTTATTGCCATTAAGGCGGAACAAAGTTCGCCGGGTCAGCTAGTAAATGATATAATGAAAATATTATATTGCATGTCAAAATAATTTTAACAATATTTCATTATTACTTTGAGACATTACAAAAATGTTTTTATTTCTCACTCTATACAAAATGATATAATCTTCACTATCTGAATGATATTTACTAATATGAAGGTACGTTGATAATAAGAATGAAAAAAAATGCGGTTGGCACTTTCAAATCCCGAGGAAATAATTGAATGAAATCTATTGATTTTCAACTTGAACGCCCAGTATTTCAATATCTATCCATCAACGAACTTTGCGATTTTGCACGTTTAATCAGTAGGTACATCGAATACAAAAATATTTTAAAAATTCATAATATTTCACCGAGAACCATATTATCTATAAAAAGTGCGGGGTCCTTTTCCTAGGATTTCTTCATACCAATGTATGTTTTCTAAATTTTTTGGTTATTTTAATATTGTAAAATAACTATTACTATATATGAATATGAAATTCATAAGTAGGTTGTAGCACGGTTTAAAAGTTTATTTCGTCAACTAGTGTTAGTTTTTGATTGCTACAATTTTAATTGAACATTTTTTTATTGAAAATATTCAATTCAATTTCTTTTTGCAGGGATAATAACCTAATGTTCTCAACATGACTGTAAATTTGAAAGCCAAATTAATGTACAGGGTGCCACTTATACACAAAATTATATAACAGTGCATTAGAGCTCGTTGCAAATGAAAACTGTCTTGGCTAAAATTGTACCAATATGCTTTTTCGGTAGTAAATTATCTAGAATACTTCAATAAAAAGGAAATTTTCCGAAATTACCGTATTCGCGAAATACCATTTTTTTAATTAAATAACATTTGAACAAATAACACATGTATAAAAACAGCTGAGTAACTTTGAAAATATTATGATTGTTGCTACCATAATTGTTGACCACTTCTTGAAGTCATCTGTGCCATAAAATAATAGCCCCATTCATGCACCCTGTTCAAAATTGTTCCATGCAAACTGCATTTTTTCTTTGAGCTGCTCGATTGATTGAAATTGTTGTCCGTCATACAAAGACAGTTTCCATTTGCAACGAGCTGCAAATGCACTGTTATAAATTTTTTTTATAAGTCGGACTCTGAACATTGTTTTTGCTTTCAAATTTACAATCATGTTAAGGTTATTAGCCCTACAAAAAAAATGAATCGCCCAAAAAACAAAAAAAAAAACATTTTCAATTAAAAAATGTACTCCTTTATTTCGGCCCATAGTTTAGTAACCAAGATATTTTAAATCTTCTATCAATTCATGGAGAATGTCATAAAATGGCATCCAGAACATGTCCAGCATTTGCTGAACTGTATCCAAATTTTTTATTTTTGAAAAAATTGAAAAAGCTTGTTTTTCTGGGATATAATTCAACCATCTTACAGTTACCAAAAAAGATTGTTAGATTCAAATAATTTTAATTTATCACGAAATTAATGGATAAACCATTATAAGGTCTAATACCTAACATCAATAAGTTGAAGTATAGTAACTCCAAAAAGTTGTTTAAAATAACGAAGTTGACTGCAACTTCCGATATAACCGAAAGTAGATCGTTTTTTCATGATTGTCGGAAACTCCTTGTTTAAAATTTTCAGTTTTAGATTCCCTGTATACTAAATATTTGGTATTGTAACGTTTATCATAATTTATATTTACAACTAATTAATTTATATTTACAAATTTATATGTACGGTCCTTAATTTACTAATTTATATTAAACACTTAACTAACTAACTACACTAATTTATATGAACGTCACTGATTAACACTTTATTGATCGGTTTCTTTCGTATAAGCACTACAGTGTCCATCTATGCGACTACGTCTCAACTATCTGATTATTGTTGACTGTTCACTGTTCCCTTCGCCCTGTGCGGCGATGCTTATATGGCAAAATGTAGGTCTCTGGAATGTTCTCGTCTTTCTGGTGGAGGCGCTAAATAGACTAGATTTCTCTAGATGAATGGGAGGGGCAAGAGGTAGGCGGTCTCGAAGTCTCTGGAACGTTTTCGTCGGCTAGTAGCGTGGAGGGGCATGAGAGGGGACGTAGGGCAGGTAATCTTGAAATGCTCGATTACGGTCATAAGCGTCTCATACAGGAATTTCGCTGGGGCACTAGCGTAACAGTATTAAGAGTTAAATTTCGATCCACAATAATTGTAATTATGTCGAAAAACAATTTTTTTTAATTATAGGGGCTCGGAACAATCATCATTGCATGTTTGCAATAACTTAAAATTTTGAAGTTATTTGATGGTTGCTCTGAATAATAACAATAGAAGCGAGATTGGGTTGAATTTAGAACCCTTTTTTTTTCATACAATCAGAAACTTATTATACATTACTACAGCCAATGGGCGTTTCTCAAAAATTACTTAAAATATACTTGGTGAAATTTTTTATTGACCCTTTCAGGATGTCCGCATTTTCTCTTGTTTTTCTGTTTGGACGGCTGTTTTTGAGATGTCTAATGGGAGCGTGTGATATATATCGGCCATCTAGTATTTAGCACAAAATAAATAGATTGACGAAAATGAAATAGAACTAACTCTAATGAAAGTCAACGAAAATTAACGGATATTGTATATTCATGCTTAAAAATAACAATTCAAACTAATAGTAGGGAGAGCTAAATTTTCAGTTGCTAAAGCGTCATGGGGACCGATGAAATTGTGAAGATTTGTGCCTAAAACGAAAAATCATTTATGTTCACTTTGCCATTTTAGTGGGTAGGAGAGGGTGTGCTAATTTTTAAAAATGTTAAAAAAATCATTTACATAGAAATACTCGAGCGCCTCAGGCAATCGCGGTGTATACCCGCTTTGTTTTTCTAACAACCGAGAAGTATTATTCTGACGATTAATTAGGAGAGGATGACTTTAAAAAAGTGTAGAAAAAAAATTATTCGAGCGTGTCAGATATTCGAAGGGAATATTGAGAAAACTCAAAAAAGTTTCCTATTAAAATATCTGATGATTTGGATGCGATCAAAAATCATGGTAGATTTTTAAAAATGTAAAAAAAAGTGACCTTGAAATACTCGAGCGGATCAGATTTTCACACAAACTGTTTAACTTGATGTTCTAGTCATTCTAAATGATAATTTGACAGATATATAAAGGAATATTCTTAATCTGGAAAAATTTTTTTCCAATTTTTGAGTGGAATAAATTATTACGCATATATGCAGGTGTAATTTTATTATTATTTATTGATGCAAAAATACATTTATTACCAACACATAGAAAAATATTTTAATCTTCATCCTCACTGGATTCATCTTCAAAATTGATTTCACCTTGGTCAATTTCTTCTTCATTTTGTGTTTCTGTAAAAAGAAAGGGTTATAAACGTTTTCTATTTCTTTTGTATTATAGCATTAGAATGAAACGTACCTGAATCAAAAGTATCTCCTGATATGTCAGGTGTTATAACAATATCTTCGTATGCTTCAGGAAGTTGGCTACCAAGAAACCAAGTCGGTTCTAATTTTCCATCAACATTTGTCCATCCACAGTTAATTGGTTGCATCTCAGTTACGATTCGATAATGAGCATTCCTCCACAAGCATGCGATGTATTTCGATCTTAATAAATGTTGCCGTAGCTCTGATTGGCAAGGTGGCAATTTACAACCGTCGAAGTTACGGACATTAAGCGAGAAGGGCTGAGACGTGTCCGATACTTTATGTTTCATTGAATATTTCCATCCTAGCATAATTGACATTATTTAGTTTTTTTGAACCATACTTCGCGAAACTCTATCGATAACACTATATACGTAACACGAATCATGGTTCAGAAATATAGTTTTGTTACCAATTATCGGTTTCATTTCCTGATCAGCCCAATGTTCAATGAGAAATTTAACCAAAGCTTCTTTAAACTTGGTGTTTTTTAAATCCTTGGAAAAGTCAGAAGTTCTAATTTGTTGAGGACCTGCAATATGAAAATTTTTATCATCCGTATTACCTCGAAGAGTATGTTCACAATCTTTAATTGAAGGTGTGAAGTAACGATCAAATATAATTGCTACACTATCAGCTAAAGTATTTACAAGAGATTGCAAATCTTTTTCGATAAATCACCAAAACTGCGCGGCATTTGTTTAAAAGTATGTAGAAAGAAAAAACCATCTACATTAAGACAATCTAACTTCTCTGGCGGTTGTCCAATATTCTCAACTTTTTTTTCTAGTTCTTCAATTAGTATTGATTTTGTAGTTTTATTTAAGGAACCATCTATATGACACAGCGATAGCGGAACTGGCATTATTGGGAAACACAGTACTTTTTTCAAATTTAGGTTAGTATCCTGAGATAATAAAGCTAATAATCTACCAAATAAATCTCGCTGCAGTTTAACTTCATGTACTTTTTGTTTTGTACATGTACATTTTGTAAATTGGAGTTTACATTTTATATCTATTTTTGATTAATTAGGTCTTTAAAAAATTTGTGGTGAACGGGTTTGATTAAATTTTTATTGCAGAGTTCCAAGAGGTGTTGCTTAGTTTTGTCCGAAATCGAAGGTGGTTTCATGTAAGCTTTTTTCAGAACCATGGCCGTTTCTGAAGAAGTTGTGCATTGTCTTGTGGTTCCTCTAATACAAACTTCTTCAAACTCATTATTAAAGTCAGTTTTGTAAAAAAATGATCCGGGGCTATTTTTATGAACTTTAATAGCTTGGATGTCATTCCAAATAACCTTCTTATCTGTTGTAGTTTTTGTAAAGTTTTTTCCCATTTTTGAGCTGAGGTCTTTGAAATCGTAAAACTCTTCTGTAGACATTTCCCTCACATTGTAAGGCTTTCCTTCTTTTCTGACACATCTTATTATTACAGGCCATTATGCTGGTACGTACAGTAGAAACGGTGAATGTTTTCCATCACGTGACTCTTACGTCAGCAACAATATTCATATGAATCAAATCAAAACTTCTGTCAACTCAATAGAAATAAACGTTATGACTAATATTCCAAATGGCGGCCTTTCACGAATTGGCAACTAAACAAGAAATTTAATTTTCTGATTGTAATTATCTGGTTAACATCTCGACATATTTATTAAAACCATCGATATACTGGGTGAATAAGTTACAAAATCCAAAATTAATATCAACCATACTGGCTTATTAGTGGAGAGCTAAACTTTGTAAGATATCTCGGATTTTATCTAAGGATTTACAATTGATAGTTCATAAAAATGACATAATATCTAGTCTACTGACTCTAAAATTTTTAAAATTACACTTTCTAAACTGATTATATTGGAATGTTTTTTTTTGGATGAGCTATTTGTAAATAGAAGATTCCTACACAGCCTGAAGGTCGACGTTTCGGTGAATATACCATCATCAGGGCAATATATCAAATGGAATCCGTTTCGTATTAAAAATGAAAAATAGAAATATCCGCAACAGACATCAAGATAGAATTGAAACACAGACGAATAATAGAAAATGTCTAAGTGGAACCCAAGGCCCCATATATCTTATTGGTGCCTGATCCTTTTACATCAGCAGTTATGTATTAACAAATAAGTAAAAGAAAACTACAAAAATAATAATGATTATTTATTGCTTCTGAAACACATGTTAACAGCAATGAGTACAAGGGAGTTATATGTTATTCATATTACAAATTTGTCTTCAAAGTTCATCCGTTTCGGAATCTGAGCTGTCCTCGCCAGTATTTATTATCACTGGTTCAATTTGTAATTCCA
>OZ021712.1:19234749-19241077 GCA_963978555.1 Galerucella nymphaeae | reverse complement strand
CACCTGTCCTATCCTTAATGTGACCAGTTAACCTTCTAATGTTCTCCCTACCTCCCTCTAGCTCTAGTAGCATGTCTCCCTTAGCTGTTTTCCTCACCCTCTTAACATTCACTCCGCTTCCGTCTATGGAGATACTCTCCTCCATATTCCTCAATAGCTCAGCATACGTTTTTTCACCCCTTTTAACAGTTATTGTCCCCCTGTCTCCCCTGTTCCCTCTGTTCTGTATGACCAGCGTAAACTCAATTGAGGTTCCGGATATAGCGCTCTCAAACGCCTTCCTATACCTTTCCCATCTTACCCCCTCTTCAAAGACACAGGTGAGCCTTGATTGCTGTTTTCTCCCACCTTGCTCCACTTCCTCCATGGCCTTCACCAGGTCCCTTACGCAATCGTATAACTGCTCATCTTCCTCCTGGGCTTTCATAACGTATGCCACCGTTGCTCCATTTCCAGTTTTCCCCCGTCGTGTTTCACTGTTAACATAATTTATAATATAGTCCACTGACTCTCCGAGGTCCTCCATCATGTCGTTGAGCCCTGGATGCTTTTGCACCCATTTCTCCACATATCCCTCTTCTTTTCCTTTCACCTTCCTCCCCCCTTCCGCTATTACTAGCAGGTCTCTATTGTCCGGTTCTCCCGCTTTGTCCTTTGTCACAATAGTAGTGTTGTGAAAAACCTCTTCTGGCCACTCCCACTTCACCATACTCTTAAAATCCTCAGCCGTCATGCCCACCTCTAAACTTTCCTTTACCCGTTCGGTCATCTCCCTCTCCCGCTCCTTAGTCTCTCTCAGTATCGCTTCCTCATCAGCCTGTGTCGCTATTTCCCGCGTGAACTTTTCTTTCTGCGGCTCCCGAGTCTCCGGCTTTGCCCCACTTTCGCTGTACTCTTCTAGCTTCCTTTGCACTTTTGTTATGGTCCTATACAAATTCCTTGTGCCTTCCTTAATCTCGGTCTTTGTGTTTGTGATCTCTTTCGTAAGGGTATATAACTTCATACCCTCATCCAAAACCCTATTCATCAGGTGGCGGAGTTTCTCCAGTTCCGTTTGCTCCTAACCTAACCTAACCTAACCTAACCTAACCTAACCTAACCTAACCTAACCTAACCTAACCTAACCTAACCTAACCTAACCTAACCTAACCTAACCTAACCTAACCTAACCTAACCTAACCTAACCTAACCTAACCTAACCTAACCTAACCTAACCTAACCTAACCTAACCTAACCTAACCTTTTTTTTTTTTTTTTTTGTGTGGGTGGGAAAATCTTCGAAAGACGCCTGGGAAGAGGTCCCAGGTGTGCGGATTCAACCAGATGCGTTTAGAACCTTTGGTAGTCGCTCGACTACAAAGGCCATCCACTCTTAATAGAGTCGCACCCGATCGCCTACCAGCTAAAAACCCACCCTCTTCTCCACCGACACACACGGTACCGTTCTTAGCGAACATCGCGTCATGTGTGCCGGCTTTACTTTACTCTCCTTCTCATCCTGTTCTTCTCCTTTCTGATACTTCTTGTTTTTTCATTATTTCAGTAACGCAATCCATTACTTGGGCGTATGTTTTCTCATTTCTCATGGCAGCCTCCATCACAGCCTTACCGTCGAGAGTTCCCGCAGCTTTCACTATTTCTTCTCTCTCCTCTTTATATCTGGGGCACTCCAATACCACATGCTGTGCATCATCTGTGACACCGCATTCCGGGCACAGATCATCTGTCGCTTTTTTTATCGAATGTGTATATCTCCTAAATGATCCGTGCCCCGTGAGAAATTGTGTGAAATAATAGTTCGTTCTGCGGTGAGCACATCCGCACCAATTTCTAACATCCGGTATCAGAGTCCTCGTCCATGCTGCTTTGGAACCCTCATTTTGCCATTTCTGCTGCCATTTTTCGATGCTTTGTTTTCTTTCTTCACTCCTTATATTATCATCCACGTCATTTCTCCCGTACAGTCTGACTCTCTCTTCCACTAAGATCTCTATGGGTAGAATTCCGGCTATGGCCTGCAGTGCAATTGTAGACACCGTCCGGTATGCACTACAGACTCGTAGCAGCGGTTTCCTCTGAGCTTTTATCATTTTTTGTTTGTATTTTTCCTTAGACAGGACCTCGTGCCACACGGGGGCCCCATATAGCAATATGGAATGTATTGTTTCCAATACCACCCTTCTTTTGTGTGTTCCGGGACCCCCTACATTTGGCATTATTTTTTGTAGTGTTGAGATCCTGTCTTCTGCTTTCGCCACCGCTGCCTCTATGTGCTTAGTGAAAGTCATCCTGTCGTCGAAAATGACGCCCAAGTACTTTGCCGTTCTCTGAGGAGTTATGGTAGTATTCTTATGCTTAAATTTTATTCTATCCCGGTCCCTTGGTCCTCTCAGTATTATCACTTCCGTCTTTTCTACTGCCAGCTCCAAATCGGTCGACTCTATCCATTCACCTATCTTGACCATTGCCTTCTGTACTATATCTATTATGCCCCAATTCATGTCATGTTCTGCAATTATTGCAAGGTCGTCCGCGTATGCGATCGTCTTTGCCCCCTTAATCATCTTCATCTCAAGTACCCCATTATACAGTATATTCCATAGGGTAGGTCCTAGGACCGACCCCTGGGGTACTCCAGCGGTAACTTTCATTTTTTTATTTCTCGATACACATACGCTCCTATCCGATAGATAGTCCTTTATGACATTGACTAAGTAAACTGGGGTCCCTATTTCTTCCATCTTTCCTATAATAAGACCCCAGTTTGCGGTGTTAAAGGCGTTTTTAATATCCAATAATGTCAGGACTACCCACCTCTTCTTAGATTTCTCCGCCGCGTCTTTCACCCCTTTTGCGGCGTCAATCGCTGAACGACCCTTGCGGAATCCGTATTGCTGGTCTGATAGAGCCCCGTTTCTGTCCAGGAATTGTTCTAATCTTTTTTTCAATAAAGTCTCATAATATTTTCCCAGACAGTCTAATAAACATACCGGCCTATATGAGGCCGGAGAATTGGGGGGTTTCCCAGGCTTTAATAATAATGTTAAATTTGCTTGCTTTAATTCTCTGGGAAACACTTGTCTTCGCAGTAGATCGTTTAAAATATCTTTCATTAAGCCCGGTTTCAGTTTAACCAAAATCTTTATCGCCTCCGGTGGCAGACCGTCAGGGCCGGGGGCTTTACCCTGCCTTATATTCTCACCAGCGGCTTCAATCTCTTCATCTGTAAATTCTGGTACGTCTGCAGCGATCCTCTTTTCAAATATTTTCTCTTCTTTTTGTGGAAATAAGAGGGTCGCTGCCTCCAGCCGCTGGTCTTCATTTAACTTGTATGGGGCTATTATCTTCAAAGCTTTCATGGTTAGTTTGTATGCTTCGCCCCATACATCCCTTTCTAGATCTTCACATAATGTCTGCCACTTCTTTTTTTTCTCCATTTTTATTGTTTTGCCCAGTAGGTTTTTCAATTGCTTATATAGCTCTTTGCTTTCTGTGTTACCGCTGCTTCTGGTATATATCCTACGGGCACGGAGGCATCTTTCTCTCAGATCTTCTATCTCATCATTCCACCAATACGGTGCATATATTCTTTTTTGTTTTCTAGTTGCCTTCTCCTTCGCTGTTTTCAAAACTAACTGCAGCTGTTCATAGTTCATCACTTCCTCTTCTTTCATATTTTCCACTTCCTTTTTGTATATTTTTTTATTAAATTCCTTATACTCTCTATTTATTTTTTTAAAATTTTTAACTCGTATTTGGAAAGTGATGAACCTGTGATGGGTAAAAATTTCCTCATCGAGGACATCCCAGTCTGTGATTTTTCTGGATGGCCCTGTACTTGCCAAAGTCACATCTATATGACTCTGGCAGGTTCCTCTCGTAAAGGTAGGTTTTCCGTTGTTCATTGCTGTTATATTTTGCTGGGCCATCCATTCGTCCCATATGTCACCCCTCTCATCATTTGTGGGGGAGCCCCACTGAGTGGACTTTGCGTTGATGTCCCCGACAATGATAACATTTTTTATCCCTGCGGCGGTGTCCATTATTTCCTCCGCTTTTCTTTTATATATTTCTTTCCCGACGTTGGGGGAGATATAACAGGCTATCATTGTGAAGTCCTTAAATTCTATAATCAAATAACCTGCCTTCCTCTTGATGTTCTGTACCCCAACGTCTTTGTTACGGAAGAACACCGCCACATCTTTACTATTATCTTGTACCCATCCGTTGCTGGCAGTTAGTTTCTTGTTTGGTTCCGGAATGACAAGCAGATCTGAGTCGAGTTGCGAAGCCTTGAGGTATGTAAGGTCATGCGCAGCTCTCGCCCTTCCCACGTTGACCTGCAAGACTCGCATACCGGGTTTATTTGTACTGAGAGCCATTTAGGACGTGTTTCCTATTCTGAATATCTTATAAATAAATAAATAAATGAATAAATAAATAAATAAATAAATAGCAACAACACAACTAAAAAATATCCAGACACTCACCAAAACATTAAAAAAGTTAAAGTATAAATAAAATATATAAAACCAATGTATAAATAAAAGAGATAAAACGGGGTAAAAATAAAAACAGTGTATAGATAAGAACGATATAAAAAGATAAAAATATAAAAGGTGTAATAAAAACCACAAAAAGACATGAATAAAAAACACAACATAAATAAAGGAGTATAAATAAAATAAATAAAGCCAGTGTATAAATAAAAGTAATAAAACGAGGTAAATATAGAAACAGTGTATAAATAAAAGCGGTATAAAATGATAAAAATAGAAAAGATGTAAAGATAAAAACCATAAAAGGACATGGGTAGAAAACACAATATAAATAAAGGAGTATAAATAAAACCGGTGTAAAATACCTATACAATTAAATAAATAAATAGATATAGATAAAAAACCACATAAATAACGACACACATTGCTTACTAATCTATTCGAATATATGGTTAATGACTTGAATGCGCTGTTAATACCTCCTATATACCAGGTCCCTGAATTTAGGGCACCTCATGGAGTCCATGCGATGACCCGACTCACCGCATACTCGACATTTTGAGTCCTCCTGACATTCATTGGCCCTATGCCCTTCTTTGCCGCAATTGAGACACTGCTTTGACCGGTCGATACCCTTGCATTGCTGGGTATCATGCCCGTAGTCGTGGCATCTGAAACATCTAAGGGGTACTACCCTCTCTTTGATCCTACATGAGGTCCACCCCATCATCACGGACCTCGTCCTCCTCACCACCTCCGCCGCTCCCATGGGTACCGCAAAGGTACCAATTTGCCCACCATACCTCGTGGATCTAACATTTTTTATCTCTATGTCCCCCATTAGCCCTGTATGATTTTCCAGAGCCAATTTCAGGTCTCCTGGAGTGGTGTCCGGTGCCAAGTCCAGTATATTGAATATAACTTCTCTCTTCCTAACTGAGACGGATAGCTCCTTAACCTTACCCTTTAATTCATCCCTAAGTTTTTCAGCCGTCCCTTTTCCCTTTAGACGCACGATGATGTCCCCGCTGTTCGTTTTCGAGACATTGTCGACTTTTATTCCCAGCGCTTGCACGTTTACCTGCGCTCTCATGTCCCTCAGTACATCTGCGTAGGGTCTGCCCCCCGTTCTAACCAACACCGACTCCCTGTCCACCCTTTTCCTGACTACCCCCTGAGCTCCGTTCGTCACCATCCTATACCGAATGTTTCCCTTCCTCCCGACAAATTCCAGAGCCATTCTGAAAAATGTCGGATCCGCCCTCTCCGCAAGGAGTATGTTCACCTCCCTTTGGTTCTTCATAATTTTTCCAAATTGTTGGTGCACTTCCTCTATCATTTTAAATACATCTTCATTACCCATGTCCTCCGTTATTCTGGCAACCATATGATACCATTGTTTCTGCATTTTCGATGTCCTTAACTCGTTTACCACATATTCGATTTCCCCCCCTTTGCAACCCTCCACCAACTCGATGAGTTCCCCCCTTCTTTCCCTCAAATTCTGAACGAGTTCTGAAGGAACTCTTTCCGGGTCTATTATTACAGCGCAGTTTTCCCTTTCTAGTGCTTCCCAATACTCTATGTTCTTCAGTTCCGTGCACTTATAGATTTCTTCATCCCACTCTTCTCTGGAAATCTCCTGGAAGGTTTGGAAATTCCCTCCTTTTTCTATTTTTCCCTTTATCCTTTCGATATTTTCTCTCCTTATTTCCTTTGCCTTCTCCGCTTTGCATGCTGCGCATCTAGGTTTCTCTGACTTGCTCGTTTCCCCCTCCTTCCCTTGTCCTTTCTTCACCAAAGATGTTATTTCCCCCATAATTCTTTTT
>OZ021712.1:19227249-19232249 GCA_963978555.1 Galerucella nymphaeae | reverse complement strand
TTAGGTACTGTGTAAAATAATAGTTCGTTCTTTTGTGCTTACACTCTATCCAGTTTGGGATATTCTTGATAAGCCTCCGAGTCCACTTCGCCGTTCCACTGTTTTCTGTCCATTGTCGCTGCCATCTCCCAAGTGTTTTTTTCCGCGCCATCCTTCTGTTTCCAGGAAGCCTCGTTCCTATTTTGTATAGCATACAGATCTCCGCTGACATCAGGTCCAATGGCGGAAAGCCCGATATTACTTGAGCCGCATCCGCAGATACTGTTCTGTAGGCCGATATCACCCTCAGTAATCCCTTTCTCTGTGTGCTTATAAGTTTGTCACGATATTTTTGAATTTTAAGAACTGCTCTCCACACTGGGGCCGCATATAAAAGGACGCTATGCAACCTAACCTAACCTAACCTAACCTAACCTAACCTAACCTAACCTAACCTAACCTAACCTAACCTAACCTAACCTAACCTAACCTAACCTAACCTAACCTTTTTTTTTTTTTTTTTTTTTGTAGGTGGAAACGCTTTATGCGCACCAGGTACTTGTTCTACCTTTCCCCGGTAGTGTGGGACTACCCCTTACGGCTACCCACTAAAACCACCTCATCCTCCCTAGAGCCCGGGACTGTCGTGTAGACTTGCATCGGGCAGTAGGGTCTGCCTATTCTCGGTTCATCTCCCTCTCCTCCTCCGCCTTCTTGGTCATAACTTCCTTGATGTACGTATGGCCCAGCTCCCAATTTCCTTTCGACGTCATCATCCAGGATATGAGGCCCCCTGTTGTCATTCGGAGCCCCATGGCCAACTCCATCCTCGACCTCTGCTCGCCCCATCGGGGGCACCGCGACATAGTATGCTCCGGATCGTCTATCTCTTCGCAGTAATCGCAGCGGTCAGTCTCGGTCTTCTTGATCCTATGTGTGTACGTCTTGAAGCTGCCGTGCCCCGACAGTACTTGCGTTATATGAAAGTCTGCTCTCTTAAACTTGCACGCAACCCAATCCCTCACGTCCGGAATGATGGATTTCGTCCATTGTGCTGCATTGGCTTCCGCCTCCCATCTACGCTGCCACCTTTCCAAAGTCTCCAAGTTCGCTGCTCTCTTCCGCGCCTCAGTGACCGGTTTGCCCCCCAAGGCCAGTCCTCTCCTTTCCTCGATTATTTCGTCAATGGGCGGTATTCCTGCGATCACTGCGCTGGCCGCCGCCGAGACCGTCCTGTAGGCACATATAACTCGCAGAAGCATCCTCCTCTGCAGTGCAATAAGCATTGCTCTGTACTTGCTGACGCGGACCACTTGGCCCCAGACTGGCACAGCATAAAGTAGAATCGAAGCGACGACTCCATATAGTACCCTCCTCTTGAAGTACCCAGGTCCCCTCAAATTAGATAGGATCCTCGTAAGCGCTGCCACCTGCCTACTCGCTTTCTCACATGTTCTTTTAACGTGTTCACCAAATATAAGTTTGTCGTCTATATGGACGCCTAGGTACTTCACCGCCTTCTTCGGAACTATCTCCTGGTCGTCGCATCTGAAGACCACGTCGCGTCTGTCCCGCCGACCCTTCAGGATCACGACCTCCGTCTTCTCCGGAGCGATCTCCAATCCTACGTCCTCCATCCATGAGTTAATCCTCATTAAGACCACCTCCACCTCGTTCATAAGCGCCTGGGCATCCTCTCCGTATATCACGAGGGCCAAATCGTCCGCATAGGCCACCTTCTCGCATCTCGGCCCCACATCCAGCTCGAGAACACCGTTGTACAGGACATTCCAAAGTAGTGGTCCGAGGACTGATCCCTGTGGAACGCCCTGCGATACCGGGGTCTCCCTTCTTCCAACCACAATGCTTCTGTCGCAGAAGTAGTCCTTCACCGTGTTCAGTAGATACTCGCTGACCTCCATTTCCTGGAGTACTCGGATGATTTGGCTCCATTTGGCGGTGTTGAAGGCGTTCTTGACGTCCACAAACACCGCCGCGCTCCACTTATGTGTTCCTCCGCTCGCCAGCCTGATCAGCTCCCCTATAGCGCCCACCGTTGACCTCTTCCTCCGGAACCCGTACTGCCTCTCAGAGAGCAGACCTCTGTCCTCAAGCTCGCCCTCCAGTCTACCTTTCACGAGTTGCTCGAAAAGTTTCGCCGCAGCGTCGATTACGCAGATGGGCCTGCATTTCTTTTTGGCAGGGTCCCCTTTGGGTATCAGGCATACCCGCGCTTTTTTCCACTCCCGCGGAATGTCCGCTCTCCTCAGTATGCGATTAGCCATGTCCAATAGGAGATGTGGTACCTCCTCTGCAGCTATTTTCACACTCTCCGCCAGTACCCCGTCCAAGCCAGGAGCCTTGCCAGCCTTCAGCCTTGAAGCCGCGTATTTAAGCTCCTCAAGCGTGAACTCCGTCACGTTGTCTGTCGCCACTTTAGTGAGGTCAGCCCTGTCTGCGGTTGCTGGAAATAATTCTCTCACAACCCTAATCTTTTCTGTCTCCGGCATCTCGTACGGCGTCAGCATGCCTTTGAGCCTGTTGGTCACGATCCTGTATCCCTGCCCAAAGGGATCCTGTTCCAATTCGCTGCAGAGCATCCTCCAGCTTTCCTCCTTGGACCTACGTATCTTCCTCCTTAGCTGGCGCCTTGTGTCTTTGTAGGTCGCTTCCACACGATCGATCTCCTCCGCCAGTGCCCCTCCCGCTCTCATCCTTGTCAGACTTCTGCGTATGGAGACGCAGGACCGTCTGTTCCTCTCTATCTCTTCTGTCCACCAGACAGGCATCTTCCGGATGTGGGTAGCACCCCTTCGGCTGCTCCCGTTCTGGGCGGCTTTGATTATGCCCACCACTTCCCGTGTGGAGACCGGATGTCTTGGGGCCATCGATTTTAGCGTGCTCCTAAGTGCCTCGTCATCCATAACCACCTTACCGCCTCCGCTACGCATCCTGCTTTCATCAGCATCTTCGACCTCGATTATAATATACCTATGGAGACTAAGTGATTCCACATCATCCAGGACTGCCCATCTCCTTACTTTACCAGCGAGCCCAGTGGAGCAGAACGATAAATCTATGATGGACTTCTGGTCCCTTCGCACAAAGGTAGGTGTCGTTCCCCTATTCAGGATTACCAGTTGCTGCGCCATCAGGCAGTCCGACAGGTAGTCTCCGCGCTGGTCTTGTCTATCCGAGTTCCATAGTGCCGCCTTTGAATTAAAATCCCCCACAACCATAACCTCCCTACCCTCGTTCTGTATGTCGTCCATCAGGTCGTCGATATATTTCCTAAACGTCTCGAAGTTTACGTTGGGCGAAATGTAGCCGTTGTACAAGGTGAACCTCGCTAGTCTTAGCTTCGAGTAACCCCTTCTAAGAAAGTGTTCCACCACCCCGCACCTGTGGTTCCTGCAGTACAGGGCCGTACTTTCCTCCTCGTCGACCATCCACCTTGCATCCCCCCTGGTCTGGGCCCTGTTTGGTTCTTGCGTTGCGATAATATCAACGTTGAACGTGTCCGCTGTAGCTCTGGCTAGGTCTTGCGCCCTGCCCACCCTATCGACGTTTATCTGTAGAATCTTTAGTGGCATTGTAGTTATCTGGCCTAGTCGCGATCGCTAACGCGTGGGGTGGCCCCCCCTGCTGTGCTGGCTCTCCTCGGAAGTAGCCTCTGCCTCCTCATGGCCTCGACTGCGCTCCTAAAGCTGGGACATATCATCTGGTCGAGTCTGTGTCCGCTAACCTCGCATTTTGGGCAGTAAGGAGCCTCCTTGCAATCTCTGGCTTTATGCCCCTTTTTCCCGCAGTTTATGCACTTCTCGCTGCCCTTGGACTCCTTACAGTTCGCAGCGATGTGACCAAAGTTAAGGCAGTTGAAGCATCGTGTCATTGTGACCTTCTCCTTTATGCTGCACGACACCCAGCCTATCTGGATCTTCCCCATTTGGGTCAATCTTAGGGCTTTATCCCTTGGAAGCTCCACGGTGGCAACCTTTTGAGCCGTGTTGCCCATCTTCAAAGATTTGACCACCACCTGGTCGCTGTCGATGCCTACCGCTTTCCCGACCACCTGCTGGACCTCCTCCTCGGTTGCAGTCGCGTCCAACCCCATTATGAAGTTGACCGATCCACCCCCGAGCCTGGTCACCCTCATGTCAGATAATCTGCTCTTGATCTCGTCCTGGAGCTTATTGGCCATTTTATTGTCTCCCTCCACAGTAAGGAGTAGATCTCCGGCTCTTGACCTCTTTATATCCTTAATCTTGACCCCTATCTTGTTTATATCAACGCCGTCCTTGACCTCTTTGAGGAGCTCGGCGTAGCTCCTTTGCCCTGCCTTGATGGCCAATACCTCATTTCTTGTGTGTTTTCTCGAGCCACGACCTCCGTTCCCGATGTATACCACCTGTACTTCGGTGTCCCTGAACACATACTCCAGAATCTTCCTGCAGTGGGTGCCCTCGACCTCCCCTGTGGGTGCAATCGTGACAGCCGTCCTACCCCTTTCCTCCACCATTCTCCTAAGCTTTGTCACAGCATTGTAGACTCCTTGCTGTTCTCCCTCTCCGCCGCCTAGTGGGACAGGCACCAGGTACATGATGCTGTCTCTCTCGATCACTTTTCCCCGGCCTGTGACAATCTTGGTGGACTTAGTAACGAAGTCCACCTCCTCAGGTCCCAGCGTGTTTAGGACCTCCCTCGAGTCCGGGTTGTCCTCCAATACGGCTCTTGCCGGGCCCGTTGCCTCCCTGCTTGGATCCGCCACCACAGCAATATCGCTCCTGTCCGAGATACGCATGGTCGGCTGCTCGACCGTTGTTCTGTCGAATAGCTCCTCCGGCCAGTC
The DNA here is from genome assembly GCA_963978555.1 of Galerucella nymphaeae. Taxonomy (NCBI): domain Eukaryota; kingdom Metazoa; phylum Arthropoda; class Insecta; order Coleoptera; family Chrysomelidae; genus Galerucella; species Galerucella nymphaeae. Next base: position 19,227,421 of record OZ021712.1, on the reverse strand, counting down.
CTCGTCCAGGTATGGGGCTATTTCCCCAAATGTTTTACCTCCCTGGAGAACTCTGCGGATCTCCTCCAGCCTGTGGATCTCTTTAACCTGTCCGTCATCTTCGGTTTGTACCCCGATCTCCCGAGTCGCCGGCTTGGCTGCTATTGGCGGATCCTGAGCTTTGATTTGTGCA